>PPHD01001418.1:5121-43533 GCA_002909625.1 Bambusicola thoracicus
CAAGCAGGAGCTGCTGAGACCAAGAGCACTAACAAGGCTATGATACTTCTAATTCCTCACTGTGATAATGGCTCACACCCACTAGGGACACTGATATGCACTGCTACTTGCTCTTCTAAAAGATGTGATCTCTCAAACAGATCCCCAAATCTCTGACTTAGTTCCCCTACTCACAGAGACACCAGACAAGACAGTAGAGACTTGGTAACAGCTGGATGGAGCTGTTCTGAAGCCAAAAAAAACAGAGCCAGACAAGGACCCTCACACCAGCCAGTTCAGTAGAGCACTGGTACCTTCCCACAACTTGCTCTCATTTACTTGCAGTTCTTGAACCACTACATCTACAAAGAGGTTCCTGAATCCACTCTTCTGCAGGCAGTCTCAGGGCTGAGTCTAAAAAGTTAGCTGTATTTAAAAACAAACACAAAACTCCAAAACTGTCATGAGGTACAGAGGGGCTGCAGTGAGAATTTAGACCAGCAGTTTTACCCCAGTAAGAGCCAGGAACAGTGAGTGCAGCTATATTCATTAGTATTTGTGTAATGCTTTGAGATCTCTAGATAGCAGGTGCTATTTAAAGGATATAGTACCATTTTGCTGCTAACTGCTTTTCCTCCCACTATGCTCGCTTTTCTAACACCTGGTGAGCATCAAAGACTTAATTGTGTGCACTGATCACTACATTATTCTTTTTATTTCAGGAGGAGGGGAAAGAAAAGGTGGGAAGTGTTTGTGAAACAGTCACATCTCCTTCAATTTTCTCCAGCACTGGGGAAGTGGGGAGGGAAATCACTAAGTGCCCTAAATGTAATTATCTCTAAATGACTCAAAGTCTAATATCTGCAAGATCTTAAATGGCACACCCAGCTGGCTTCCCTAGACACATCCTATGAATGCACAGCTTCCTGTTAATTTGCTGTGATCACAGCATTGTTCCAAGGGTTGAAGAAAAGAAAACATTAAGGGGGAAAAAAAAAGACAAAAAAAGAACATCCTTTATGTTTATACTTAGGAAACTGTTTACTGATACATTTATACAACATCTCTCATAGCAGACCAAAACACTGATCAGAGTTTGTGGCACTGCCGCTTCCTAAATACTCACAATAGAAATTTGCCTTCACTTTGGAAAGGGAATGGTAGGCTCCTCTGCAGCCAAGCACAGGAGGTTTACATAACTCTTGGCATCCTGCTGCTTGTCTATATTACCGTGGCCAGTTTGAGAGAGCACCTCCTCTCCCAGCAGAGAAGCAGCAGCCTGCTTGTCCTGTTTGACACATGGGTCAAGTTTGCTTGTGGCATTTTGCTAGGAGAGTGTGATTAGTCAGCACCTTCACAAAGTGCTCTCTTTGAGCTCAGGGAGGAGTAGCATTAATGGATGCTGCAAATTTATCTTTAGCCCCTCCTATTTATTTTGTACTCTGCCACATGTGCCCTTTTGTATGAACACTGCTCTGCTCCAATTTTCAGAGTGCACACTTTCTGTTCGAAGACCTTCTGTTCAGGTGGGATGGTACTGATCTCTCTCATAAACATCTTCATTATGCTAAAGTGAGGCTCTGTTAACTCTAATGTGACTATTAATTGACAAAGATTACATCTCAAAGCCTTAGCACATCTAAATCACTGGCTTCTGCTGCCTGTGCTAAGAACAACTCCTTTAACTAACTGTGTGGTAAGCAGCCAACTGCTAATCCCAGGGGAGTTAGCCGCTAAGGGGAGACATGATCACAACACCAAATCATGCTGAGATACGAAGATTGGAGCCTGGTCAAAGTTAGTCTAGCTAACAAAGCATTTTGCTTGAAAACCAGCCTCTGTAGAGCCTATATGCATCAGATCAAATGACAGAGAGGAGAAAAAAAGCAGCATTACTGCTTTCTGACACTGTCCAAACAAGTAATTGGAGACAAACCTGCTCAATAATGATGTAATTTCCTAAATGGAAAACAATTGGGTTTGATATAACAGGTCCCAGTAACAAGCTCAGTTTGCTGTAAATTAATGTGACTTCACTTAAGTTGACCATTTCAGCTAATAAATATCAGTGACCCCAGAATGTCATCTCTGGAATGGATTTGTTTGTTATTATACTTGCGTAGACACAGTAAAAATAACATGAAAAGCATGCATGGCATTTGCTTGGCTAGCTGAATGTAAAGAGTATGGCTATATTTAAATACAAGCACATGAGCTCCAGTGAGCTAGATACTCGGTGGAAAAAAAAGGTGAGAAAACAAAGGAGAAGATGGTTCTTTATAATAATGTCAGCCTTCACGGCCTGTGACTCATAACTGCCATTCTGACAGTTTACATGGAGTTTGTGGGCTGACATGGAGCTACTTTTAGGACTGACTGACTAAGTTGAAAGAGCTGCATTTGTTTTAGAAAGGTAATAATTTTTATTTTAAAAGTTTTTTTAAAAAAATTAAATCCCCTGTTTTATAATTTAAATGTAATACTTTTTACTTTATTTTCATTATGTTCCTCCCCAGGGATGTGAGTAGAGTGCTCCTGGGTGGGAAGCAAGTGTAACTTCTGTAGTGTTGGACAGTTTCATCCACCAACAGTGAGCCTCAATTTAACCCTAACCCTCCTGTGTCTGAAAAGGGTATCCATTTGTTTCTAATGCTTTACTGGACCACAGTTGGCTCAGCTGCGTGGTCTGGTTTTCAGACTGGCCAGTGACTTTGCATGCTAAATATGAGACATGAGCCTTCTAAGGGAGCTGTGACTTTACTGATAATCAGAACCCAACGTGAAAGTGAAGCTGTGTCTTGAAGCAGCGTGCCAGAGTCCTGTTCATGCATAAATAGTTCAGAAAGCCATCCACTCCCAGACTAAGTCATAATCACAGGTAGGCTTTGCTGCTGTCACCATTCTCATCTGCCCACCCCAGCTCTCAGCTCAAGGCTGCTTCATCCCCAAAGCTAAACAGTCATTTTTTTCAACTCCTCAGCTTAAACTCCTAGCAAAGTATGGTGAAACGGACTTCATAGCCAGCAGACTCAAATCATATCCTATGAACTGGGGAGCAAATAGACGTCTGCCCCTCTGCCCTCACTCTTAGCAAAGAGCTGCTTGCTGAGCTGTGGTTAAGAGCTGAGGATGGCAATTGTTTCAGCTGCCACAATATTCCTGCAGTTGCCAGTCAGAACCTTCTGTCTCAAAATTCATTCTGCCTCAAGAAAGAAGCTGCTCATGAATTAATCAGTTGTTTCATCTCCTTAGGATTCACCCATTCCCTGCTTCATACATCTCTTCACCTACTCTAAATTGTCTGGAAGAGTACTGAACAGGTGAAGGAATCCTAAAGGGAAATAAACCAACTAAAATCGCTCAGTTTGGTCTTCTGGAATCTCTCTGTACGATGGATTGATGTAATTGAGACAAATCTTGATTTTCTGCTTTACAAACAATCATCCTGAATAGATTGCCAGCTGCACTTCTTTTTGTGCATAATGGTGTGAAATAAACATTGCTGAATGGATCATTGTTTGTGTTAGAAAACATAAGGAGGGATTAAGAATGCTGTTTGCAAAGTGCTAACTAAAAAGACAAAAAAGCAACAGACCAAAAAATGATGCTAGACTTTACTTTCAGACATGCTTCTCGGCCAAACAGAAAGCTGTTCAGGCTTCTCTTTCCCTCCTGCTCCTGCCTCTTATGTCTCCAGTGTAATCACTTGTTCAGGAATCTTCTATTTAGGTTAAAAGGAAAAGAAAAACCAAAAAGCTACAAGCCTGTTTTGTTATGGGGGGAAAAAAAAATAGCCAGAATGTTTAGGCAAAATATTTTGATAAAGTCTTACTTTCATAACAAAAGCATGCGCTGAATTTGAAATATCAAACTTACCTTCATGCTTCTGAAATTCCTCTTCTGTGAAATTAATGTCTTTGTGAGACAAATTTGTCATCAACTGTTTGTTCTCCTCCTGCAGCTGTGCGATTTGGGTAAGAAGGTCCTGTGCTTCCCCTCTCCAGACATCCTCCACCAGTTCTAATTCCTAAAGGATATACCAGGATAACATAGTAAACCTATTAAGAGTCTTTGACTGGACTATTTACAGATCAAACCACTGTAATCCTTCTATGATTCTCATAGAAAACAATTACACGAGACTACTTGACTCTCTTAGACGATATCTACTTTTCCAATGCCAACATCAAGAACTCCAGTTTTTGTGCTATATGCTGAATGTAAATACATGGAGTCAGTTTCTGGTGCAAACATTTTTGACATGTTATTTACACAAAAGGAAATTCTTCTCATTTTACTGTGAGAACCTGATGAGAGGATTGCTGTTGGTCCAGATAGCCAAATGTGAGCAAGAGCTGCCTTCCACATCCTACGAAGCAGCTGCAAAGGCTGTTATAAATGCCCCATAAACATCACAGTGTGGGTAAGGGGGGGGGTCAGCGTTAGGCACACTCTTTTGAAAGGAGTAATGTCTCTCAGTTAAATTTTTGTTACGAGCACAAGTGTAACATGAGCACGTGACACTGTGCAGCAAACCCAGAGCTCCTAGTCCAAATGATATACAAGGCAAAACTGTGCTGCTGCTTTCAGAACTTGTTCTATATGGGAGACTGCAGTGGCATCTCTGTTAGTGGCAGCGAGACTGGCCAAAACAACAACTCCCATTTGTCAGCACTGTGTCAACAGCAGCTGTCACCAATCCCAGTAAAGGTCAAATTAGGACAAAAAGTGTAAGTGCTTAAGAAGAAACTGTTCCATTTAGAGCTTGTTCAAAACATATCTGACATAAACAATACTTCTACAGTGAGGGACATTCTCTGCTCCATTTCATGTATGTGCTGCAAACAAAAAAAAACCTGCATGCAAATCACTGGAGCCAGCTGAGTCACTCGCTGGCTTCTGCATTCATCCAGCATGTCCCTCTCCTACCTAACAACAAAACACACGCAACAATCCTGCCAAGCACAGCTCCAGGCTAAAATAAGCTCTGCTGAGAGATTAAAGGACAGCTTTCTGCTTTGAAAGTATGCTCTGATAATGGGAATCATATTCCTATTGACTTCCAGGTCCAAATACTGTGCTATTCCAGCATTTATTATGGCATTGCTGTCATTTTATAATATCTCCTTGCATGCCGTTTTACAGAAAACACTACGTGACAAATAAGATTATAAACAACACAGATTGTCTATCGTGATTGATAGACTTCATTACGAATACCTCATGAATCACTGCTAATTTTACTCAAAACTCTTTATCTTGAGAAATGCAAATCTGCAATGAAACTTTATATTGCCAAATACCTAGACTATTTACAGTGATGCTGCGTATAACTCTGCAGCTAGAACAACGTGCTGACCTAGTTTGAAAAATGAAACAGCAGATTTCAGTTAGAAGCACACTGATTTAAAACCCAACAAAAAAATCCACATTCTTTGAACTTACACAGTTCGTATGTGGTTACCCTGTAAAGGCTACGCTAAGGATTAACTCAGCAAACTTTCTTATTTATTGCTATTGAAGAGCCCAATGAATTGGAGCAGAAATGAACTTCTGAGCCCTCATTAGCAGAAGTATCAGACAGAGGAGGCAGGAGGTTGATGGGCCGGTGGGTGCCAGACAGCTCAGGAAACTGCAGGCACGCTCAGCCAGGCTTGGAGGCAAAACGCATTCCCACATGAAAGCTGAGTGCTAAAGGACCACTAAAAGCATGTCTGGATTGGCTTTTGCACGCTTCTTGTTCACGAACATTTCTCAGTCTCTGGCCTTTTCTGCTTACCAGTATCTGAGACATACGACTCTTCTAACCTTCCAGTGGGAATAAGCTAGATGCGACACTACTGGTCTGTAGTGACACAGTGTAGTGGCAATCAACTTGATTTAAAAAACATATCTGTATGCGTTGTATATTTTGTTTTCCTTGTTCAGTAAGTTCCCAGCAAAGTTCCATTGGGACTGTCTGAACACACCCGGAGGCATCTCATGACTACTACAGACGCTGGCAGAGCAGAGATGTGAGTTGGCAGGGATCAGAAGACATCTGGCAAGGGCAGCCTTTGGCAGCTGACACCTTTAGGAAACTTTTTAACACATTCATGCACTTCAGAAGCCTCTGTGCAGACTGTCAACTTGTGCAAGGATACTGGGTGTGCTGCTACCTGGCCCAGTTCTATATTCACTTTACCAGGCAGCACTTATAATACCTGGAGATAAAGAATTACTGCTGGCTGACAATGCAGGGGGTCTCAGAAGTTAGTGGGGACATCTGACTGTGCAGACAGCACAAGACCAGCATAACAGCCCACCCACACACCTCCAAGTGCCATGTGCAAGAAGGGCAAAAGTATGCTGTGACTGTGTCTATTCCCTAGACCAGCAGACTTCATACCCTGGAGTCTTACCAGGGCTTTAGGCACTACAGATTCTCTACCAGTCTCTTCAGAGACCCTATTCCTATGATTCCTTCTGCAAAATATTGCAAGAATTATCTTGGATTTTTCATGAGCTAAGCAAAAGTCCCCTCAATGACTATCTGAAAAGACATAAATTGAGCCCAACTCTTGAAACTTGGCGTCTCTTCTCTAGAAACCCTGTTTCCTCCCTATTCCTCCGTGTATGAGCAGGAATGGAATGATGCAGCAGTGACTGAGCGCAGACAGTTGTTGGAAGAACCATTTCTTTTGATCTGTTATCTGGATGATGTGAGGATCAGATCTGCCACCTCCACTGCAGCGAGCGGAGCGGCTCATGATGTCCCGGGACAGAAACAGGATATGGGGAACGTCTTCTGTGGCAGCGGGATATGGAGCGCAACGTGGGAGAGTGCTCTTCCCCGCTCCGCAGCTCCAGCACTGACCTGAGATCGCCAGGAAGCCTGGGCTCAACATCACCCCCAGCTCCGCACAGAAAGGGGGGACTACCGCAGCGACCTTCGCCGGCCCAGCGGGAAGCAGCGCTGCCTTCTCGTCCTGGAGCGGGGAAAAGCGAGGGGACGGAAATGCGGCGAGCGGGGAAGGGGTGGAGAAAAGGAAGGAGGAAGGAAACTTCCAGGAGGGAAGGAAGAAAACAAACAAACAGCCGCACAACGGCGCAGCCCTCCCTCGCTACACCCGCGCGGCGCCGTCCCCCCACCTTCTGGTGCTTGCGCTCCTTCTCGATGCGGTCCATCCTCTCCAGGCGGAGCCGATCGAGCTCCAGGCGCAGCTCCTCCATCTCGGGGTTGATGTGGTTGCGGCTCACCAGCACCTCCAGGATCTCCAGCACCCGCACCACCTTGGGCATCAGGCGGGCGATGGCCTCGCAGCCGTGCTGGTCGATCACCCGCTCAAACTCCTGCCCCACGGCCGAGGCGATGTCGTACACGTCCATCACCGTCAGCTCCGCCGCGTTCTTCTCCAGGGCGGGGGGCACCCCTCCGCCGCCGCCGTCCATAGCTCTCCCGGCCCCGCGGCGTCCTCATAGGCGGCGGCGGAGCGCCCGGCTCCTCTCGGCGGGCCGCTCTCCGGGCCGGGCCGGGCCTCGCGGCACAGCGCTGCGCTGCCCGGCGGGGCCGGGGCTCCGCGCAACTCGGCCAACTCGCGGGGCGGGGGGTTCAACTTAGCCGGGCGGCGGGAAGGGAGCGGCGGCGGCAGGAAAGGAGGGCGCGGCCACCCCGCTTCGCCTCCCGCCCTCGGTGCGCCGCTCGGGGCCAATGGCACGCAAGGGCGGGCCGGGGGAGGCCCCGCGCGTGCGCACTGTCGCCGGGCTCTGTGCCGTACCGGGGGGGACCGTGGGCCCCCGCTCTCACTATAGCGGGATGTGGGTTTGCGTTTAAGATTCTCAGGATTTTTACCTTCGGGGGTGACTGGGCGGTTTTGAATGTTCTTACAGTGCTTAGAGGTGCGCTGGGTGGATCTTTAACGTGCCCTGATTGCTTGTAGGTCCTAATAACACATCTCGCTGTGTGCGCTGCAGTAAGCTGGGAGAGCTGGGGCTGTGCAGCCTGCGGGGGAACAGGCTTCGGAGTGAGCCGGGCGGCCCTTCCGTATCCAAGTCCTGTGATGTCTGCTTGTTGTTCACGAAGCCTCTTGCCAAAGGAACACCACCGATATTGCCTAAAGTTCCAGAGCGTGGCAGTGAGTCATGACACAGTCATCCATTCCTGGCCAACGCCACTTAGGAAAGCACGAAAAGTGGCTGCAGAAACTGTATTGTTTCAGTGAGCGCAGGATTTGGAGCACTCTGAGGTACCTCTGGGCTGCAAAGAGTTGTGCCAGAGTTCCAGAAGGCGTTTGTCCCGCCATCAGGACTCAGCAGCAAATCACTCCCCTCATTGTGTACAAATGCACACAAAGGAAAAAAAAAAAAATTAGAGAATGTGCAGCTGGCAAGACTGAAATGAGTTTGAGACCAACACAGACCCAGCGCAGCTGCTCAGGCTGTGGGTTCAATCCACGTGGGTTCAATCCACGCTCCGTGAGGATGATGAAGGCTTCCTGTGGGTGTGGCAGCCACGTCAGCAATGCAGCTCCCACCGTGCGGGGCGAAGGTGACGGTGCTTTACCCACACAGATCGAGTATTTGGATTACGGCTGTCATACAGCTGAGGGCAAACGCACAACGCCTGAGCAGCACCACGAGCACAGCGCACCCGGCAAAGCCAAAGGCACTTCAGAAGTGCGCAACCCGCGCTCCGCAGTTGCCAGGCAACGCCTCCTCCGCTGCTCATCCAATGCCGTTCTGCCCTTCACTCTTCTGCATTTTGATAGGCCCTCTCTCTCCTTCTCTCGCCGATTGGCTCCTCTCTGTAACCTGCTCCTCGCTCATTGGTTACTCTCGAGCACAGGCTCCGCCTCCTACTTCGCGCCTCGCTCTCCTCAGGGTTTGGGCCGTCCCTTCTTCATCCGTCCTTTGACGGCCACCGTAGCGCAGGACCGTACGTGGCAGTGCGGCCGCGCTGGCCTATAAGCGGCGGCCCCGTGCCCCGGAAGGGGCGTGGCGAGAGCCGGAAGCCCCCCTCCCCTTTTCCTCTTGCCCGCCGCTCGGTGCCCCTGGGCTCCGCCATGTCGCCGGTGCGGGCGGTGCTGGCGCTGCTGGCCGCACTGGCGGCCCCGGCTGCCGCCTACTTCGTCAGTATCGATGCGCACGCGGAGGAGTGCTTCTTGGAGCGGGTGCCGTCCGGCACGAAGATGGGGCTCATCTTCGAGGTGGCTGAGGGGGGCTTCCTGGACATCGACGTAGAGGTGAGGCGGGACCGGCTGACCTTGGGCCCTGCGCTGAGGGGGGGGCCCAGCCCTGGAACCGGGCCCTGCGCGCCGGGAGTGCTGCGAAGAGGCGAGGCGGTGCGGGGAGGCCCGGGCGGCGGCGGGGCCTGGGGAGGGCGGGCCGCATTTGGCCGCCCACGGCTCTGGGGCCGTGGGATTGCTGTGGAGCTCTGTTTCCTTGGGGTGCCGGGGGGCTGGTGCTCCTGCAGGACGAGAGACCTGCTGCTGCTGTTGGAGCCTCTCCCCGGGTTTATTGAGTGTCCTGCTCCGTGCGGTCTTAGTAAAGCTCCGTGCGTAGTAAAGCGTTTGTTGGCGGGAAGAATGAAGTGGTTTTTCTCTGTGTTGCTCATTCTGGGAGCGTTCTTTCTCCACTTAAAGTGCTCCACTTAAACTTTAACGAGGCTGATTGCTGTCTCTAATCGAGTTGATTGCCAGTTCAGGTTGTGGGTAAGTGGTTTTGTTCAATAAAGCATTGAGTCAATGGGAGAATAACGAATGAGCATTCCTTTCTTCTTGGTGAGGAGCAGATAGTTTGGGATATCTTCAACATGAGAGCTGTTTGTGAAATCAAATGTAGTTGTCGTTGAAAATTATGCAGTTCTGATGCAGGAAATAAAGGCAGGAGGCTGTAAGCCTCCATTCAGAAGCTTGTGATGGAAGCTTAGAGGCTGGGTTTGGTGTCCTGGTGCAGTGGAAGACATAAGGTCACAACAACTCTCATGGCTTAGCACTCTGCTTTGCCTCTGTCTGACCTGACAGCTGCAGCACTGCACAACTGTGCGTCCACGGCAGTATCGCTGTACTGGAGAATGTCCTTTGTTCCTTTTTGTTCCTTCCAAACATCAGAGATAAGGTTTCCCCTGCAGTTGTTAATTTGGTGAACAGCCAGGGCTGTAGATAGTTTATGTCTCTCTTGGTATTGAATGCTTCTTATCTTGAGGACAGGCGGTCAGTAAGCAAAGCTTTTAATATGGCTTTATTTACAGAGAGGGCTTTTTGAAGACTCCTGTGCAGGAAAACACGGAGCTGCTTTTGAGTTGTGGAGAGGAAAATAGAAATATCACCAAACCAGTCAGATTAAAGGTGTTGTGGGTAAATCTGGCTGGATGACTGCAAAATAAGCGCCCGACTGGTATTGATGCATTTTAAAACACTGTGTCTTAAATAAAATGAATGATATTTTGTTTTCCCTGTCCAGATTACAGGGCCTGATAATAAAGGAATTTATAAAGGCGATCGAGAGTCCAGTGGAAAATACACATTTGCCGCCCACATGGATGGAACTTACAAGTTTTGTTTTAGTAACAGAATGTCCACCATGACTCCCAAGATAGTGATGTTCACAATTGATATTGGGGAAGCTCCAAAGGGGCAAGATATGGAGACAGAAGGTGAGGAAGACTCCTGAAAAGAAAAAGGCTCTCTTTTGGGGGCTTTTACCTACATGCATGACTTGTGAATGTGACTGGGATTCTCAGAATTCCTGTTTCTTCAGGCGGTCTAGTTAGAGTTAGCTGTTCTCTTGCACAGCTAAAATGGATATGGGTGTTTTTAGACCTCGTGGCACAACTTAATGCAAAATCACCAGGGAATCACTTGGCCGTCTGCAGAAACGAATGCTTTCATCTGTTAGCCTTTTCATTGGTTTCTTTCTCTGATTTCTAGTTTGCTCAGCAGTATGTAGATTGCCATATGCATTAGTTGAACTCTGATAAACGTGCTAATGAAAAAAGATTTTCTCGTAGCCATGTAAGTTACTGTTTTATCTGCAGCCTTTTGTCCTGTACTTGTGTTCATCTCTTACACTTTTCTCTAGGTGGTGGAGATACCTGGGATGGTATGTGTACTGCTTTTTGAAAGCTCATTAGCATCTTGTCTTTTGCATACGTTTATTCACTAACAGCTAACGTTTGCTTTTTCTCTGTAATGTTTGTTTGTAGCATGAGAATGTCTTTTTAATAAACTACATCAAAGGTCTGATTCTGAGCAATGCTGAGCACTGCAAGCTTCCATCGAGAGGTTGAAATACTTAGCAGCTCTTGGGATCAGGTCTCAAACTGGCACTTTGTCTTCAGGTCATTATTTGTGGCTAACAGAAGGCTCGATGAGATGTTTTAGGTGGAATTGTACTAAAACAATGAACATCCAGGAGCATTAGATGATGTTTACTTACTAAAATAAACGTTGGATATTCGAGGGCTTTTGGAAGCAGCAAATTCCACCTAGGATATGAATTAGCAAACATGTTACAAGAGAAAAAACTGGAAAGTTGCCATTTGCTGTAAATTAAGTGTTTGGGTAACAAGTTGTAAAGTTTTCTTTAGAAATCACTAACTGAAGCTAGAAAGAAAATGGTCTTTTTTTTTTTCCTATTTTAGTGAGTAAATAACTGTGTGAATTGAGTGCTTGATTGATATCTCTTGATGAAATTTAACAAATCCCTAACATGAGTTTTTCTAAAGTCTCAGATCTTTTTATTGATTGTGAATAACCGTTGTAAACATCAGTTCTAAGGAATAGTAATAGAGCTTTAAATTTTAGGGTAAACACTTTTCCCTGTTTTTTTTTTTTTTTTGACGAGTTTAAATAATTCCTGAGACTGTAATTTCTTCTCCAACAAACTGTGCATATTGCAGTGACCGGCTGTGAAATTAAGGGATTTATGTTAGCAAAGTGAGTGTTGTTTTGACATCTACTTAGACTTTAATTAGAACTTACATGAGTGTTATCCTCTGCCATCTTTTTGTCTGCTACCCAAATGTGTATATTCTTATTAGGTTTGCTTTCAGAGCGTGATCTGAAATATTTCACTGATAAAGAAATAATAGTAGGTAGCTTCAAAATCCAATGTATCCCTTCAAGAGATGTTTGCCTGGAGTGTGTCTGTGGAATGATTGCTCAAATTTCTCTTGGTGCTAGAAAACTCTGAAAATTACTTGCATAATTCATAACTTTTGTTAGCGGGCAGTCCTTTGAGCATGAAGGTATTTAAAGGATCCTGTGATTGACAGATCACTAAATCTTGGATCTCTGTTCCTTCCATGTGCTGAATTATCTCGAGCTAATTATCTGTTACCGTTAGTTCATTTTCTTACCCTTCTGCTTTCATGACATACCAGAACCCAAGGCCAGTTCCTGCCGTTTGCCGTTCCCCTTTGGCATTGTTTCTGCTGAATGCTGTGCTACAGCTAAACAGGGAGACCACAAGATGTGGAACGTTGCTTCAGACAGTCATCTCATTTTGCCAGCATCATGATCTTAAGCTAAATTCTCAGTTGTTCTATTTTTGCAAACTTAACAAGTAGAAAAAAAGCTGTTATGTTAAGATAATTTGCTTGGACTATATTGGAACATGTTTGCAAAGTGGATAACAGCGTGTTAATGATCTCATGTATTTTTACATTCTGTTTTGCTGGAGAAGTGTGCCCATATTGGATATAAGTGGTCTGCACTGACTAAATTGGGTGTCATCTGTCATCTCGTTGGATGTGGTGAGAGGTGTTTTCCCACTCAGTAAATGCCACAGCAGCGTGTTATGAAAAGTGGCAATGAGACAGCAAAACCATTTTGCTGTAAGGATAGAAAGTTTTCATTGTACAGACTGCATTTTTCAGAACTCCCTCTGTGATGGGAAGTTGATTACAACTGTTCATATGTTTTAAAAAATGGCTTTTTTTGAGTAAATAACTTCCTGATGCTTTTGAAATTACTCTGCAGCTCATCAGAACAAGCTAGAAGAGATGATTAACGAGTTAGCAGTGGCCATGACAGCTGTAAAGCATGAACAGGAGTACATGGAAGTTCGTGAGAGAATACATAGAGCAAGTAGGTGTCTTTTGACTTCAATGCCTTGTCATCTTTCTTTAAGACTTAAATCTGTAACAGCTATTTCAAATCACTAAAAAGAGCTCAGAACAAATCCTGAAACTCCTCCCAGTAGAGTAAAAAATATGATTGACACTTGCAGTCTTTACATTTTCTTGTCTCTCATGGAATGAAGATTGTTGTGCAGAATACAGAAAAAGCACAGAAGGATGTCGCAGTGTGTCCAGTGGTGAGATGAACATCTGTTTGGATAGCTTAGTTCAAGGCTATACAAGTTCTCAGTTCAGTTCCTGGAACCCTTGTACAGCCACGATACAAATACCAATGATGTTACTGTAAGGCTTATGTGCAATTCTTCGGTTCCTATGACAAAAGAAAATGTCTTTTGTTTTAAATTCTTTCTTTTTTTTTTTTTTTTCTCTCAACAGTTAATGACAACACAAACAGCAGAGTGGTCCTTTGGTCATTCTTTGAAGCTCTTGTACTAGTTGCCATGACACTGGGACAAATCTACTATCTGAAGAGGTTTTTTGAAGTCCGAAGAGTTGTTTAAGAGTACTGTTCCTGGTCCTGGATTTCAGTTCACTGTCTACCAAACATCCTGATCACAAAACAAAGTCACTAAGTTTCGAAACCCTCTTTACTGAACTGTAAAACTTATTTGCTTACGTTCCTTCCTAGTTAAAAATGAGTTGTTTTTATATATCTTCTGTAGCAAAAGCTATGCTGAAATCTCATCACTTAATTGGCCTGTTTTTTTTTCTTTTCACTTTAAACCTGCCTAGCCTGTATGCTAAGCAAGATCCAAGCAAGCTGCAAATGCTGTAATTCAACTGTAGTAACAAGCGATGTCTGTGTCTTTTCTAACTTCCTGTTTTCATAAGTACTTGCAGTTCTATCTAGGGAAACGGTACAAGGCCCTAACACGACTGTTGCATTTCTCACATCATTAACCCTGCAGTAAATTGAAGGCAGCCCTTCTTCACTTATGCAAACTGCCAAGGAGGAGCAATTGGAACTTTAATCCGATGAGCAGATCTGACAGCTTCTGATCTAGTATACGTACCCAATTCAGATTTAAAAGGAAGTGTTCAGTGGCTATCCTAATTACGCCAACCTATCCTTGAAGCTTTTTAACGAAATAACCAGTATCAGAATAGATCCTCTACCAAATGTTCATCACGTGGTTTTTAGTCTTTTTCAGGTTTTATATCGGAGCCCATTGTGTGCGGTGTCTTGGCAAACGATAGTTAACCCTTTGGTTCGTGCAGCTCCAAAGCTGAGGCCGTCGGTGCTCTTGCAGAATGCAGCAGCATTCAGGACATCTGGATTCCTGATGCCAAAGGGTTAACGGTTCTGGGGGTTTATTGCAATGCTATGCAGCCCTTGTGTTTAAGTTAAGCGGCGATCTCTGCCGTTTTCTGGTCATAATTAGCATAACGCTAAGTACTGGTGTGTTTTCTTTTTCAGGCACATGTAGGTTTGTTTTTGTATAAAGTTACTTTCCTCGGTATCTGATGATTGGTTTCAAAATTAAAGGCGCGTCTGGTGTGGGTGCTGAGCCAGGATTCCGTTGTGACTGATGTACATTAGTTGTAATCATTTTTGGGGTGGGGTGGGACCTTTTCCAGGGGGGAGCCTCTACAAGTTACACACAGCAGTTTTGTACAATTAATTTAAAATTTGTTACAGGTTTTCATGTTCCAGGTAAAGATTTTGCGACCTCGGGCAAACGCTGGCAGCAGTTCCTCAGCAAGGTGGCATTACACCTTATGGCGACTGTTGTGTGCCAATATTTTTGTGTAAAAACACTTAAATTGAATTATAAGATGTACATTTAAAATTGCTTGTGAATCTAAATATGACCCAGGTTCGAGAAATAAACAAATTCTTAAAAAAAAAAAAAGATAACCAAACACCATGCTCTGTATTTATTATTTCTGTGATGCTTTATGGAGGTGCTGCTTTGCGCTCAGAATGTTCTTATCAATGTCCCTGGGTATGCAGAATTCATCAAACCATGACCCGGTGTTGCAGGCAGGTAGAAGAAATTATGGCTCTTCCGTGCTGGTGCTGCTCACAGTGCCGTTAGGTGTTACAGTGCTTCCGTGCTATAAAACTCGGAATGTCGGTGCTCGCAGTGGAGCTGCCTTAGGGAGGCGGCGGAACCTCAAATGGCGGAACCAAAGCGCTGCGGCGCGCGTTTCCGGCCGTGCCTTTGTAGCCGGAAGTGGGGGCGAGTTCCGGCGGTACTCACCGTCCCGCCAAGATGGAGGCGGTGACTGAGGGCAGTTGGTCTGCGCTGCCCGTGGCGCTGAGCCCGGGCGTGCTGCGGGCGTTGCAGGACCTCGGCTTCGACCGCATGACCCCGGTGCAGGTGAGAGGGCGGCTTTGGGGGCGAGGAGCTCGAGGATGAAGACTCCCGGCGGGGCTGTGCGCCCCGGGCCGCGGGTGGGAGCTGGCACTGCCATCGGTTTTTCTAACGGTGCCGCCGCTCGGGAAACTCGAAGGGGACTCTGGTGGCTCCTGGGGGTAACAGCCTCTGCGAGATAATAATTAATATGTTTATGCGCTGTTTCTCTTTTTTTCTTTCTCAGTCTGCAACCATTCCGCTCTTCATGAGTAACAAAGACGTCGCTGCAGAAGCGGTCAGTGTTGTCCTCTCTGGTTGGTTTTCTTGCTCTGTGCGCGTAGCTGAGGGTGCTGACTGTTTCCCTCTCCCAGGTAACGGGCAGTGGCAAAACCTTGGCGTTTGTGATTCCCATACTAGAAATTCTTCTCAGACGGGAAGAAAAGCTAAAGAAAATGCAGGTAAGGTTAAGTTGTTCACTTTGAATGTTTGAATGCGTTTCTGTGATCTGTCAATAAGATTGAGGCCCTCGGTAGAGGTACCAGTAAGTCAAAACGAATACACGAAGTGACCCTTTGGTATTGTAGTAACAACGAGAATAAATACTGGGGTGCTTTCTGTGCACTTACATACAGCTTTTTATTTGAAACGATCAAACTTGTTCTGAGCTATTAGGAGAGTACCTCAGAATATCAAACAAGAGAATGTACTGCAAGCAAGAGTGTTTGAGTACTTTTTGCATCTGTTGACTTTGAATACACTCTAAGGCACTTGTGCCACTTGATTAAATATTGTTATTAGCTACTGCTTCTTGAACATCTTGCATGTTGGTTTAGCAGCTCTTTCAGAAGTCTTTTCTGTGGAAAAGATTCCACTGGGAATGTTTTGCCTAAAGCCAGGATTGTAAACATGCCTCGTATTCACTTACCTTACAAGTAATGGTTTTGCAACAGTCTTCCTTCTGCTATTTTCCATAAGTTCCTTTTTTCTGCAGGTTGGAGCTATAATTATCACACCAACGAGAGAATTAGCTATTCAAATTGATGAAGTGCTGACACACTTCACAAAACACTTCCCCAAATTTAGGTGAGTGAACCTCAAGCTTTTCATGACCACAGTTCCTTTTTCTTTGGACTTCTGTCACTCATAAGGTCACAGAATTTAAAGATGACCTAAATCTTTCTGTTCTGTTGTTTTAGTCAGATTCTTTTAATTGGTGGTAGGAATCCCATGGAAGATGTTGAAAAGTTTAAAGAACATGGGTAAGTTGGTTGTCTGTAACTGTTCCAATGCCTTGCTGTTGTGGTTTTTTCCTTGTCATAAGAATACTTAAACCAGACCAGAGCCACAGTTTTGCTGGTGCTGACATTTGATGATACTGCATAAATATGTTGAATATGCTAAAGAAATTGTTGTTTTTATTTCGCTGAAGTAAAATGCACTGTAATGAGATTGCAGTGAGATGAGAAGCAAGGATTGTATGTGGAATCTGTCCCATTTCCATGGTGTCTGGGTAAAGAGCAATGTACTGCATGGTGAATTGTAAGCTGAATATTTCAGTTCCTTCTTGTAAACTTTCTACCAGGAATAGACTCTAGTGAGGTTGAGCCTCTGTTGAATAATTGGAGCGATTCAGTGCTGATACTCATGGGGAAGCTTTGAAACCATTTTATTTGCCTCCAGCTTTTGCACGGAAGTGTGAAATATTTCTTCTAACTGATAGTTGCTTTCAATAGTCAATAATTATCTTCTAATCTGTTATTCCCACAAATGGTGAGCCTTCATACAAGGGCTTTTTCCTCCCATCAACCTGCTGTCTGAAATATAAATGGAATAACTGGAATATAAATGCACTTGAAGGTAGCACACTGAAATTTTCCTGTTGAAGAACGCATTCATTTTGAGTGCAGGTTTGTGCTGTGGTAATTGTTAGCAGCTCTACCCAAGGCCTTACCTTGTGTGGTTCCAAAATTGCTGTGTCTTTGTTGCAAACAGGGGGAACATCATTGTAGCTACACCAGGCCGACTGGAGGATCTGTTTGGAAGAAAAGCGGACGGGCTGGATCTCGCAAGCTGTGTGAAGTCTCTTGATGTGTTGGTGTTAGATGAAGCTGACAGACTTCTCGATATGGGCTTTGAATCAAGGTATGTAATATTTAAAGAATAATAATCTCTCATCATACATCTGAAGTTTTAAATGAATTCATCATTAAGTGAACACTGTATTGTTCTTTTGCCTCTCTTTGCTTTGTAGCCCCTGTGAAGCAATTGCTGTAAAGGGAAAGGACTCAGAAAAGAGTGCTTGCTTGATGAATTCAGAGCTGTAGCAATTGAGCACAGATGTCTTACTTGCAATGTTCTGATAAATGCTTGAATAGAAGATGCTCGACATTTAGTGATTAACAACTGTGTTGTGTATAAGCTCATGCTTCCAATGATTAAACTTATTTGAGAGAAATCTTGACGCATTTATGTTTTGCGTGTTTTTACTTGCAGTTTAAACGCCATTCTGGCCTTTTTACCCAAGCAGAGGCGGACAGGTTTGTTCTCAGCCACTCAGACTCAAGAGGTGGAGAACCTGGTGAGAGCAGGGCTCCGGAATCCTGTCCGCATCTCGGTGAAAGAGAAGGGAGTGGCAGCAACCAACACACAGAAAACTCCAACGCGCCTGGAGAACTATTACATGGTATGACCTCTGTGTTTTGTGGTAGTTGTCATTCTTTCTCCCTTTTCTATGGTTCCATCAACAAGTTTTTAAGTCATGACCACTTACGGTTACTCAACAGAGGAACCAGAAGTTTCTAAGACGTAAAGCTCTTGTGAGTTATCTGAAGATTGGCAACCATGTTGAGGAGAAATGCCCTCAATGCTGTAGTTGCCTCCTGTATGAGTTTAGCTGTTTGTTTTGTTTGGCCTGCCAGAACCCAAACTGCTGCACTGCTGTGCCTCCCTGACCAAACATCAGTACGTAATGGAAGGAGGAAACTGGCAGATCAGTTTGTATCAAGTCCATTTTCTTACTTACTGTTTTTCTTTTGCACTGTGTAGATATGCAAAGCAGATGAAAAATTTAATCAGTTGGTGCATTTTCTTCGGCAGCACAAGCAGGAAAAACATCTGGTCTTTTTCAGGTATGCTGTTAGAACTCCTTGTTTTCACAA
This sequence comes from Bambusicola thoracicus, assembly GCA_002909625.1. Taxonomy (NCBI): domain Eukaryota; kingdom Metazoa; phylum Chordata; class Aves; order Galliformes; family Phasianidae; genus Bambusicola; species Bambusicola thoracicus. Next base: position 23,679 of record PPHD01001418.1, read on the forward strand.
TGAAACACTATTACTTAAATTCCAAAGCTGCCCTGCATTGATAAGGATGCAACTATTTTAAATGTGGTTCATTCTAATAGCTGTCCTGTGGAAAGAGGATAGAAGGGGATTGATCACTGCTTCATGTCAGGATTCTGTTAACATGAACTTTACAGGATTATAAAAGTAAACGTTATAGATGATGTGTTAATCACAAAAGTGATGTCTGTTTCTATTTAAAAGTGGGTATTTTTGAAAAGGCTCAGACTGTTGGCTTTTTTTGAAAAGGCTCAGACTGTTGGCTGCCTGAGGCGGATTAAATACGTGGCATAATCTTTTACTCTTCTGTCTTCATCACAACAGCACGTGTGCCTGTGTGGAATACTATGGGAAGGCTTTGGAATCCTTGATTAAACAAGTGAAAATAATGTGCATTCATGGGAAGATGAAACACAAGCGTAACAAGATTTTTACTGAGTTTCGGAAACTCCCAGGGTAAGAAGCAAGCAGGTTACTCCAGGCAAAAGTAGAAACAGTAAGAGACATTGAGTTATGTAGGACAGTGTGCTTTTCTTAAATGACAGTTGAGTGAAAAAATGCTTTTCTTCTTCTTCCTAGTGGGATTTTGGTTTGCACTGATGTGATGGCCCGTGGCATAGACATCCCAGAAGTACATTGGGTTTTACAGTACGACCCACCTAGCAGCGCAAGGTAATCAGATCTTACCGACTTGTGCTCCTGCTACTGTACTGTGTAGATATAAATGGAGAACATGCAGCGGTGGGAAAGGCACGTATTTGTTGCCTGAAAGTCTGAGCTACCTGCCAACAAATGGCAACTTCCATTGAAACTGATGTGAATGAAGTCGATTGGCTTTGTAGGCCTAATGTGCAGAAGTGAAATAGGTGGTTGCCACTTGCATTTGTGCAAAGAGGCTTTCTATACTAAGGGTTAGTATGGGAGTATAGATGTAACAAGCTGAGGCGTGTGAATGAGTGCAGAGAGCAGGGACAGAGCTATTGAAGGGCAGTATATTGAGAGTTCACGTGAGGGGAACTTTTTCCACATATATTTTTACTTCTATTATCATAATTTTCCTGTTGCCAAAGTCATTAGTTTAGTTTGAAAATGTGGAGAACCCCAGGTTTTCCATTCTGTCAGACTTGCCCTTTTGCTCACTAATGCTTTAAAGTCAGACCAAGCATTCCTTCTTGAATTATCCCTGTTTTATTTCAGTGCCTTTGTGCATCGCTGTGGTCGAACAGCACGGATTGGAAATGTTGGCAGTGCACTTGTATTTTTGCTTCCCATGGAAGAATCTTATATTAACTTCCTCTCAATCAATCAAAAGGTCAGTAGACTTTTATTCTAACCCTACACAGCAAAAGGCAAGGGAGCAGACACTCATCAGAAGCTTAATGACAGGCATTTTGAAGTCAAAATTCAGTGATCTTAATCATACGCACTGATAAAGTTTTAGCAGAGGTGCATAATTAAAAGAAGATTGGAGCTGGTTATTAATCACCAAATTCAACTGTTAGAATGCAATTGTTCCCTGTGTCATTTACTGAGTACATGAAATGGCCCGGTAGAAGACAGGGAAAGTGCTTAAAGCTTACTGAAGATTAACTGGGGAAGAAATGTGTTTGAAGTTTCATAGCACATTTCAAATCATTCAGCTGAACTTTGCCTTTCCTTTTCTATTTCTTTTTTGGTTTTCAGTGTCCCATGCAGGAAATGCAACCACAAAGAAATGTGTTAGATCTTCTTCCAAAACTGAAGGCCATGGCTCTCGCTGACAGGGCAGTGTTTGAGAAGGGGATGAAAGCATTTGTCTCTTACATCCAGGCTTATGCCAAACATGAATGCAATCTCATCTTCCGAATAAAAGGTAATTCCCAGCAGGAGCTGGGAATCTTTTTCTGTTTTTCAGAAGGCAATATTTGGTTTGGCAAAAAAAAAAAAAAAAAAAAAAACCCACAATACTACTATCCAGAAGCTACAACTACCCATTTCTGTTCTCAGAGATACTTTCTGCAGTATCCAGTTGTGACAGAATTCTTATTTGCTTAAGTAATTTCTCATCATTTTTGAAGAAAACATTTAATTAGCAAACAAAACCTAAGCATAAATGTGACCTAACATTGTTACTGCTATTAAATACACATTTCAGGATAATCTTTTTTCCTGTGACTTTGTGATTTAAACTTTTTATCCAGCAGGAAACTGACTTTATAACCTTTATCTTAACAGATCTGGACTTTGCTAGTCTTGCTAAAGGTTTTGCCTTGTTAAAGATGCCGAAGATGCCTGAGCTAAGAGGAAAATGTTTTCCAGACTTTACTCCAGTCACTGTTAATACAGACTCCATTCCATTTAAGGATAAAAATAGAGAAAAACAGAGACAAAAGCAACTAGAACAACAAAGAAAGGAAAGACAGGAAAGTGAAGGAAAAAAGAAATTCATAAAAAACAAATCCTGGTCCAAGCAGAAAGCCAAAAGGGAGAAGAAGAGGAAATTAACAGCTAAAAGGAAGCGTGAAGAGGTAAACCATGCCCATTCTGTTAAATGGCATGTCATTACTGTATGTACTTCCAAAGAGCAGAGAGCAATGGGATTTTAGTGTGACAGAAGTGAGATGCACGGCAGAATTATTGAAAATAAACCTTCTAGGTCTGACCGTTAAAACATAAAAACTTTTTAAAGCCAAACACTGAAACAGTTTCTCATCACTCAGCTGATGGTGAATTGCTGCCAGCGTAGGCTCACAGGCTGCATGGATTGTAAGGGGTACAGCAGCACTTCACTGGACAGTTCTCATTTGTTGTTGCTTTTTTTTTTTTGTATCTCAACAAGTTAATTTGATAGATTGGCTGTAGAAATTGAGTTTAATTTCCTGCTTAGGTACTGCTGGCAAAATCTAGGTTGTAAAAGTCTGTTGTGTTCAGCTATATAGAAATGAAGCCTTTTGGTGTTGTGTGTAATCTGCTGTATTTCAATGGCTAACAGGGCTCTGATATGGAAGATGAGGACATGGAAGAGTTGCTGAATGACACAAGACTCTTGAAAAGATTAAAGAAGGGGAAAATTAGTGAAGAAGAATTTGAGAAGAGACTAACAGGTAGCCAGAGTAAATTCAAAGAAGAAGCTGCTGCTGACTGAGACTGACGGTTGACATTTATTCTAACTGGACTTTTACATTAAGATACTCCCTGTTTCAATAAAACTGTATTTTTATAACAAAATAATGATGCAGAGAACAGAACGGATTTAATTTCTTCATAAAGAAACCTGGTTTCCGCAAGCACGGTTAAGAACTGCAGTTAAGAACAAAGCTAAAAGCACTGCCCTTGTATGATTTGGCTGGAGCTACAGCTTTCCCTTGGAGCATTTATTTCAGGGCTTTTTGTTCACAGGTCAGTGACAGCATACCTCAGGTTGAGGCTGAATACACCATAAGTGACTTTGTTTTACAATACTAAAGTACTCGACCCATCTTTCAAATCATCCATTTAAGGCATTCAGAAACTGTAGCAACTTGGATTTCTTTTTCTCAACAGTGGTCCATCCACAGGTAATGCCTTAAGCTGAAGAAGGCCGACAATGACACAAATCCTTGTAATGCTGTCTCCTTACCATGTCTGCCCCACTTGTATCACCTCCCAGGCTCTTACAGCTGTGATAGGCATCGAAGATGATACACATTGCACACCATGTCCATTGAGTTACAGATACAGTTTAATGAGTTCATCGCTGACAGCTGATGGAGTTAACACACCAAGGTCTGTAAACAGTAATGTAATAAGCGATGGTGATGTGTAGTCAATCCAGGGATGTTCCTCTGTTAGATTCTGACTTGTTTTCAGAGTGTCTGCTTTGTACTAGAAGGAAATGAGACCACTGATTATTACACAGCTGGGAGCTAAAACCTCTCTTGGGCAAAGGCGTTATAACCTTGAGCAGATATTTGGGGTAAAATGGAAGGAAGTCAACTGCTTTAAAATGAGGCATACGCTGCCACCTTGGTCTCAAGTGTTCTACCTTCTATCCACCATACAACTTATAGTTCTGATGTGTCTTGATGTAGCTGTTTCTTGCCCACAGCTACTCCCGTGTCCCAAAGGAACTGCTTTAGTAACTCAACGAGAGTATTAGGACAAATTGTGGATGTTGGACTTGAACATGGAACAATTGTCCACTGTGTCACGTTAACTACAGTAGAGAGATCCAAATACATGAAGACGTGCTTAGAAGAAAATGACTCACAGACACGTAAGTGGATCTTAGTTTGCCAGGAAGCAAGCTGTATTTCTCTTACCTTAAACTTATCTGGGACATCCTGCTGGTTAAGAGGGAAAAGTCTTACAAACTTGAAACTTTCTGCTACCACATAAAATGGCTTATTCTGAGCCTTGGCACACACAGCAATCTGATTAGTGCCAATCTGTGGAGAAAATAACATGCAGATTCAATGCTAGTATGACTTAATATTGCCATATTTCCAATAATAATAGACTTTTGCTGATGGGTATCCAAGAAAATTTTAATACAGTTTACAGAATGATGTAATGCATTCTCTTTTACCTTGTTAATAATGCCTCCGCTTTCAACTACACCTTCAGCACCGACTAAGACCAGGTCCACTTTCTCCATAATATAGCTGTTGGAGGGGAAAAATTTAAGTCTTAGCAAATAATATGACTCATAGAATAGAACAGAGATAAGGAATTCAAACAGTCTCTCACTTAGCTAACAGTAGGTAAAACTACTTTAGGAAAGTAAGACTGTGGTGTTAGACATCTTTGGAATGAGCTTTCATCTGCTTGCTCAGCAGGAATGGTACAAGCCATGTCTGACCTTGACAACTGTGTACGTGATTGGAGAAATTCATCAATTGTAGTCATTACATGACAAAATATGCTATAATTTAGCATTTAGCTTAAAAACAAATAAACACAATGTTTACAAAGTAGGAAAATCAAAGTAGGTTTCTTTAGTACTGCAGCTCCTTCTCCACGTATCCCCAAGTTCTACACTTAGCTTGCCTTGACCTAATAGGCAAACATCAAAGCCCAAGTTTTGCAGCAGGTGTATTTGGTTAATCATGCACCTAAAGGTGTAACTTGCTTAGCTTGTCTGATGACTATGACAAACTAAGTAACAATTTCTGTATTTAGAACAACCTTCTATGGAACTTAAATGTAACAATGTAAAAACAACATTGGGATGAACAGTATTAAGACTGAATGATCAGACTTACCCAACTGCAGCATCCAGTATCACAGTCACAGGAATGTTCAGTTTCCTCAGGGCTTTTGCCATTTTTTGCCTATTAAATAAAAATGAAGCTTAGAAGTCTTTCTTTAAAGATGATGCCAGAAAAATAATGTCTGAAAGAATGGAACCCATGACTACCTATGTTCCAACAAGGCGAGCAGCTTTTCTTTAGTTATGACAGATTTGATGCTAGCTGTAGCTTATCCTCTTAACCAAGATCAAGCACAAGTTAATGAATACTTGCCCTGCTTGGTCTGGCTGTGATTCAGTAACATAAACGCTGAATCGCTTCTTTGACTCAACAGCTGCTTCTAGCACTCGGAGGACCACTCTTGAGTAGGCATGTGTCAATATCCTCTGTCAAAAAAGACAAAATATTACTTCTTGCTGGGCTTTAAAACATTTACTTCAGTTAGGGGTGTCAGGGTTTTTACTTCACTTCTGTCAGTATTAATTAGTATCTAACATACGATGTTATGGTCTCAAACTAAAAGGAAAATATTTGTTAGGATAAGGGCAGTGAGGCACTGCACAGGGTGCCCAGAGAGGTGGTGGTGCCCCATCCCTGCAGCCACCTACAGTCAGGGGACGGGGCTGTGAGCACTGATGGAGCTGTGGGTGTCCCTGTGCACTGCAGGCACTGGGGCTACATGAGATTTAAGAGTCTCTTCCATGTGAAATGATTCTATAATTCTTTGATGTTAATTGTATTCTACAGGTTGTAGGAGAGGAAACCACTCTGCGAGATGGGCTTGATGTGGCAGCCCTGATGCTGCCGAGGGGCAACAGTTCAGTACATTAAATGGTTACTTCATGTTGTGATGTCTCAGCACTTCTTAGGGTGGAGCACAGGATAACATATTGCATGGAAACAGGAGGGGAGGAGATGAGCCTTACAGAATGCAGCCATGGCTTCTGCCAGCACCTAGGCATAACAACATCATCCCCTCTGCCACTGCTGCCATAGATGTGAGTGAACTTCACCCCCACCTCCTCTGCTTTCCTAGCAGCAAAGCCGGGACACAGCAGCCGCCTTGGCCTACTTACGGCTCCATCTCTGATGAAGGGATGGCACAGCTTGGCGATTTTGTTCCTCGAGAGAGACACCTTCCTGAGGAAGATCTCCCCGCGCTCGATCATGATTTCTTTGCATTTGGAGTAGTCCTGGAAAAGACAGCACGTGCTGAGGCCGCCGGCCGGCCCTGCATTGCGGGGCTGGGCGGGAGCCCGCGCCTTACCGAGTACTCCAGCGAGGTGAGGCTGATGAAGCGCAGGAAGAGTTCCCCGCCGGAGTTGACGGCCACGGACGAGTCCACCCGCGACAGCGTATCGATGGCATCGCGCAGGCTGCTCCGCAGGCCCTGGATGGTCTCTCCTAAGGGAAGGGCAGAGCGGCGCGGTCAGGGCCGGGCCTCCCCACTTCGGCTCCGGCCGCGAGGGATCGGCGCCCACCTCGGTCCTGCCGGAGGAAGCCCAGCAGCGCGCGGATGGCGGCCACCGCCGAGGCGACGTCGGGGTCGTCCCTCAGCTGCGCCCTGAAGGTCTCGATCAGGTCTGAAAGGCAAAGGGCCGCCTCAGCCTCGGCTCAGCCCGGCCCCCCCGCACCCACCGTAGCGCCCCGTTACCGTCCGTGCTCATGGCCGCCCTGCCCGGCCCCGCGCGGCGCTCCGCGATGACGGAATGCTCCACGTGACGTCACCGGTGGGCGCCGCGAGCGGCGGGATGGGCGCGGGTGAGTGGCAGCGGCCGAGCGGTCCGGGTCCGTGTCGGGGGGTGGGCCGAGTCGAGCCCCCGCGGCCCTGGGAGCGGCCTTCTGCAGTGACCCCCCGTGTGTTTTGCAGACGAGGAGCTGAGCCTGCTGGTCATCGTCATCGACACCAACCCCATCTGGTGGGGGAAGCGGGCGCAGGGGGAGGCTGAGGTGAGTCCGGGGGACGGCTCTGCGGCGGGGCCGCTTCTCAGGGAAGTCCTCAGGGAAACCGCGACGGGAAACGTGAGAAATATGAGCAGACCGGCACAGGGTGCACAGAGGGGTGGTGGTGCCCCATCCCTACACACAGCCACGGTCAGGGGACGGGCTGTGCGTACTGATGGAGCTGTGGGCGTCCCTGTGCACTGCGGGCAGTGGGACTGAATGAGGTTTAAGACTCTTCCAAGTGAAAGGATTCTATGGTTCTACTGTTCTGCATTTGTCAAAGCTTTGCTTAGATGCTTCCCGTTAGAAAGGAAGCTCCACATCCTCAAGTTTTCCTAACGGCAGCTATGTGTGTTAACGAACTGGAGATGCTGTTTGCTAAATCATTCTTTTTTTTGGGCAGTTCACCCTGTCGAAATGTATGGACGCAGCGATGGTGCTGGGCAACTCCCACCTCTTCATGAGTCGCACCAACAGGCTTGCAGTGATAGCCAGTCACACACAGGAGAGGTATGGCAGCTTCTCACCGCTGGGGAAGTTTGAAGTGTTTTCCTCTATCTGTCCCCTGATACAGCATAGGAGAGAAACGATCTGTTTTAGTGCCTTACACCAAGCGAGAAAGAGTCAATAAAAGTGATAGGAGTTTCCCACTTGGTTGATGTCTTCTAAAGAAATGAATGAGTCTCCATCTATGTATAAATGCAGGCATGGTACCTATTTGCCAGTTTGGTTAAAATGTGTATTGAGAGGAGGGAGGCGAACCATTGGGGCGTGAAGATTTCCTGCCTCGTGTATCCTATTTGATGTCTGAAGTATTAAAATCGCTTGAATTTTTACTTCAAAGCACTGCTGTCTGCAAGTGGTCAGCCTACGTCTTTTTTTTTCTTACAGGCTTAAAGGCCATCCACAGTACTTTGTTCTTCCTCTCTTTCAGCCGTTTCTTGTACCCTGGGAAGCGTTGGGCTTCTGCAGATCTCCTTGGAGATGGTGGTAACTCTGTGGAATCCAATTGTTCTGGCAGCAAGGATGGAAAATATGAGTTGTTAACAGCAATAAATGATGCAATTGCAGAAGAGATTAAAGACCTCATGACAAAAAGTAAGGGAAGGAGAATTCCGGGTTTCATAACACAGAACTGCAAAACGTCCTCTAGGAGTTGAAGGAATTCTGTTTCTTTTGATCATTTGAATTTTAATATGTTTAGAGTGGGTGAGTTTGTTATGACTGATGCTGGGGGACTCTGCACTAATCCAATATGGCACTTAGCGAGATCAGGCTTAGTGAATGGTTCTGTATATAGAGGTAATTTCTGTCATTTGCATTGCAGCTGACATGATGGGCCAGCAAACAGAGACTCTACTAGCAGGGTCTCTTGCTAAAGCACTTTGTTGTATCCTTTTGATGATGGAAGTATTAAAAGCTTTTGTCTCTGTAATGCTGTTTCTCATTATGTTAATTATGCTTCAATACAGTCTTGACTATCAGTGCATTCTATAGTAATTTTCAAAACTGAAACGTTTGCCCAATAACTGCGGGTTGAACAACGTGTATTGTTTGAGGTAGTGAATACACAGAGTGGATACTGGTGGTGCTTCCATGAACAGAATGTGGATTCCTTAATGTCATCTAATGAAGATATTAACAAGATCAGCAAAGAGGTGAAAGGTAATGCCTTTTGAGTGCTTACACAAATATTTGAATTGCAGGAGCAGAAAAAAATGCATACTTGCATACAAACAAATATGTGTAGATACCCTCTAACTGGAGATAGCTGTTTGAACCGATGGGTTGGTAATGAACAGCCTAAAATATTTCTTTTCTGTCCAATACCTAATTGCTTTTGGACAATAAGTGAAATAGGCCCACTTTCATAACAAGGCTATATTATTCTACAGATATTTGTCACATATTTCTGCCATTTTCTATAGCACTGCCACTATTAGACATTTACATTCACATTAACTGAGATATTAGATCTATCATTTTGGTTGTTGGATTAATTGGATTTAGATTAGCTAAAACGTCAGGTACCATAGAATTGTAAGGACGACTACAGGGGATGGATGTACTCATGTGCTTTTATTTTCTTTTTGATAATCAGCCAATCAGGAAATGAAATCAAGGATTTTGGTAAGAGCTTTGTTGTTAGTCTACTATTAGTCTTAAAATACATCAATGCTGTAGGGGCTAACAAGACTCAATTTTTTTATTTAGGTCATAAAAGCTGCAGAAGACAGTGCATTACAATATATGAATTTCATGAATGTGATCTTTGCAGCACAGAAACAGGTGAAGCTGTTTGATATATATCATCTTTTATTAATGTATAAAGAGTGAAAGAAAATTGTTCATTTATGTTGTGGCTGTGATCTGGTTAAAGAATCCTTGAAGTGAAGGCTGTCATGCCCAGAGTGAAAGGTAATAGTGTATAAAAGTCAGACCCTACTGCTACATCTTAGCATGAAGGTTTTGCTGGAGTAATTAGAGATTGCTACGAAAGAATGGATGGTAGCCTGCTGTCCTGCCTTGTGGGTGCAGTGTACAGGATACCTATGCTGATAGTTCTTTTATTGCCATGCATTAGAAAGGAGGTGTTAGAAATTTGGATGTTTGTTTGGACCAAGGGAAGGAGCTTTCTTATTGCTATGGTGGTCCTGCAGCTGTAAAACCTGTATGACATGGATGAGGTTACATTGTTCCTAGTTAAACTTTTTTTTTTTTTTTTTTGTGGGTCTCTTTACTTGCAGAGTATTTTGATCGATGCTTGTGTCTTGGACTCCGATTCAGGCCTTCTACAACAGGTACAGGCTTCCTATTCTTATTTGCTATTTACTTTAATTCATAGGTACTTGATGCTAGATAGTTTGATGTAGTTTAAAGCGCTCTCAACTTTTTTTAAACCAGAGAAAGAGACATTATTACACCCTTCTATGTGGCAACATCTAGGTATTTTGTGTTGGTAAAGCACTGTCTCTTTTCCACAGTCTTTTTGTACCGTCCTATTTTGTAATAATTTATTATTATTTTGTTCTTCTTTTTCCTTGAATAGTAGAAACTGCTGCCTTCCTTTTCGGTTTGAACTGTCTGATCATTCTCTCTGCATTCCAGGCTTGTGACATTACTGGTGGCATATACTTGAAAGTGCCCCACCTGCCGTCCCTCCTGCAGTATTTGTTGGTATGTCTTCACGTGCTTTTTCCTGTGTCAGATGTGAAATCTTATTGACTTCACTGACACGATAATAGAGCAATTTCCACGCTAATTTCTTTTCTGTTTACATAGTGGGTATTTCTCCCTGATCAAGAGCAAAGATCACAGCTTGTGCTTCCACCTCCTGTTCACGTTGACTACAGAGCTGCGTGTTTCTGTCATCGAAATCTCATTGAAATTGGTTATGTGTGCTCTGTATGCTTGTCGAGTAAGTTTACAGATATGAGTTTAACTTCCTACATTCCAAATGAACTATTTTAATGACAGCCAATTATTTTATTTTCCAGTATTCTGCAACTTCAGTCCTATTTGCAGTACATGCGAGTAAGTATTTCTTATTTCAGGAGTGGGTGTGAAAATGCATTTGTTGTATCTGACGGTTCCTTTTTTATGTTGTTTCAGGACTGCTTTCAAAATATCACTGCCACCTGTCATGAAAGCTAAGAAGAAGAAATTAAAGTTAGCTGTATAACAATGCAACTTAAACACACCATTACCTCCTCCTGTAATTCCATGAAGTGGAACGTACTTGAGAAATTGATGACCCTTTTTACAGGATATGAAAGAGACCTGTATGCAGTCTTACTACTTTTTTTCTTAAAGTATTTAAGTCATGTTTTCTATGTAATAACAAATCACTGTATTAGCAAGTAATCTGTGCTGCTTTAAATGCTGATTATTCACTGTAATTAGAACCAGAAGTTACAGGTTGTTAAGGTACAGATCTTGCAAAGTTGGAAGTATTCTTGCTGCTGCACTTTCAAACTTCCAAGTTATTTTCAAAGACAAGAAAGCTTTGATTGTTTTTAATCACATGTTGGTGCAGAGCACTGCTGATGTGCAGGGTCTGAATCTCAGCACTGCTATGCAAAGACTTCAGTGTTGTGTGAGCCTTCAGTGGGTGTCTGGGCACTGAAATGGGGTCAGCTTCAGAAGAAGAAAGGCAAATGTTTCAAGATGGCTTAGAACACCTTCCTGTTAGGGTTGTTAATTCCTTGGCACGTGCGCACTCACGTTGTCATGTTCTTCTATTCCCTTTCATTGTACTTTTGGTTCTCTTGGACAGCTGCTCCTCAGCAGACAGCTATCACTGGAGCAGGAATACAGAGGTACCCTTCTCAGGGGAGTTTTGAACAGATGACCACGTTTATGTGTGAGAAGGAGCTTATTTTTATAAAATGACATCAGTCAGCGTACGTTAGGTGGTTAGTCTGCAGTGTTGTGCTTTGAAACTGGGAAGGTTTTGGATCAGTGTGTTTTGTGGCTGAGGACGAGGGTGTTTGGTGTGCTTCCACGTGCTGCTTTGGTTCAAAAAGCACCAGCTGATGTCCTGCCCTGTGTGCAGCGTGTGTGCCACGTCCAGCTGTGCATCTGGCTCCGGTCAGTGCGGCTGTTGTCATCAGCGCCCATCCTCGTCGCCAGGAGCCATTTTGTTTGAAGGCTGTATCTAGAATTCACTTTCTACAAAACCTTTTGGAATAAAGGCAGCTCTTTTTACAAACGCGGTTGCCGCTCGGCCTGCTGGGTGTTTGTGAGGCGGGGCGGCACGCGGTCCGCGCGCGGTGAGACGGAGGGCGCTGCCTCAGCGCTTCCCGCCCTCCCCGTTGCCATGGCAGCGGCACTGCCGCCTCAAGATGGCGGCCCCGCGGTGGGGCCCTCCCTGACGCCATGGCGGCCGCCGGGCTCGGGGTGCTGCTGCTGTTGCTGCTTCTTTTGCTTCTGCTGGCGGCTCCGTGCGCGGGGCAGCGCCATGGGGAGCCCGGTGGGTGGGAGGGAGCGGGGGACGGAGGGAGGGGAAGGGAAAGGAAGAGAGGGGAGGGGAGAGGAGGGGGCCGTGCGTGAAGGGAAGGGAGGACCGATGCAGCCTACGTGGGCTGAGGGGGCACGGCCTGGCGTGCCTCACAGGTTGTGGTGCTTTGCCGGTTTCTGTGGGTGTTACAATGTGATTTTTTTTTTCCCCCCAGTTTTTCAGCCTTCCTTTATCCACACGTCTGGGCTAAGAGTTAATTCGTTTTTTCTTGGAGATTCTTCAGGAGTTAATTTTTACATTGTTTTAGATGCTATAGATAAAGAGACAGGTAAGAGCACTTTTCATGCTATTTCAAAAAAATAATAAATATATTTGAATTCTTAACATTTTTTTTCCTGCTGCTAAAATTACCCACGTAACTGCAGTGCAGTTTGTAGAATCATCACAGAACCGTTTGAGTTCAGAGAGTCCCTCTGATGTCCCCATTCCCACCACCTGCAGCGCACAGGGCCAGCAGCTACGCCAGTGTTCCGTGCTTCAGTAGTCACTGAGATCCGAACTGTGAAGGACTCTGTGCTCAGGCTGTGCCCCTGTGCTGACTCTGCGTTGTCTGGGCTGAGGGATGTGCCTGCTTGAAGCCATGCGAGAAGTTTGAAGTGACAGTGAAACACATACAATTTTATTTTGATATAGGAAATGTGCGAGTTCCAGTCTGCAATGGAAGTGAAAGAGTTGGTGACTGGGATTTGAGTGTAACACCTGATGTGGTACGTAAAACACTGATTCTTCCCTAAAATAGGAAAGCTTGAGCAATTGTATATTAAGGCTGATGAAGTGCTAATGTAATATTAGTTTATTAACAGCTCGGTTAGAGTGCCTTGCCCTTGCCTTATTGCCTTTATTCTGTCCCATCATCAGGATACCCGCATTGGAAGTTGCTAAGGTGCAGCTTTGACACTGGTTTCTTGTCTTCCTCCTTTCCAGAACTGCCTGTGCTTCCTGGCAGGTAATGGTACAAAGAACAGTAATTTGACACAAGCTGTTGAATCTGTCATTTTGTGTTTTGCAGGGTGCATCCAAAGTGACTGTAACCTTCACTAGAAATCTGCAGTTATGTTTGCCCAATGCCACCGACTGCTGCACAGCACCTCTCTGTGTGGTGGAAACACTTCAGGTTTTAGCTTGCAGTGGTTCAGTGATGCTGGCACATCTCCTCATTCAAGCTGAAATATATGCCAACTCTTCCTTTACGGGAAATGTGTCAGGTAAGTGTGTGGATATCCTGAAGAAGAAATGGTATTTACTTTCTTTTTATATTAAAATAAATAAATAAAATAATAATAATAATTAAACAATTGGGATTTGGGCAGCCATGAGAGATTAAATTTCATTAACATTTAAGGATAAAGAATTTATATGCAGGTAGAATAAGCTGTAATGCTTGGGGTCTGCTTCTTGGGATTCCAGTCTATGTGACCTGAATTTTCTCCTCTTTTCTTGTATTTCTTTTATAGAAAACATGTCTGTCATCCCTAACCAGGTGTTTCAGCCCCTGGGCTCATGTCCTTGTGACTTGACTGATGGAGCTTGTGATGTTCGTTGTTGCTGTGATCCGGTACTTATTTCATATTAAACTTTGATGAAATGTTTTCAGATTTTCTACTCTCCTTCTATTGTCTGGAGAAAGAGAGAGAATTATTGAGCATTTCAAACTAGAAGGAGGGTTTTCCTGGGTTTTCTGGTATTTCTAATAGTAAATATGACATCTGTCTACAGAGCTATCTTGGTTACCTGCAAATATAGCAGTAGTGGCTGTGGTAGTGCAATTACTGCACTAAGATGTTGTTTTCCCTTCCAGGAGTGTACACCAGACTTGAAGCAGTTATTCGACGGATTGTGTTTCAATGGAGTGTTTGGTGGGGATGTAAACCCACCTTTTGATCAGCTGTGTTCTACACAGACAACAGAATATACTCCCGATTGGTTTCCCCTCCTTTGTGTACAGTCTTCTCTTAACAATACACCATTTCTTGGTTATTTTTATGATGGCTCTATGTAAGTCTTAAAATATTTCTTTCCTCAACACACATCTTAGACATTATGTAGAAACTGTAGCATGTTTTTTATGGTGAAAATTGTTTTGAAATTAATTATAATTTTAAACTGGGAACTTTAAATGCAAATGGAGACATATAATTGGTACTTTCTGAGAACATGGGGCTTGAAGGCAGATGTTTAATTACTGTGTAATGCAAGGAGTAAAGAATTGTTTCATTTTTGAACTTATTTGCAGTTCTGCACCCAGAGTTCCTCCATTTAGGATCCCTGTACAAGCTTCTCCTGGGAAACTCTTCACTGGTTACAGACCAGGAGATCCAATTATGACAGAAGATGATGAGTATTTTACCATCCCTCAGGTAATTGCTCCATGTTTAGGAGCTTCTGATTCTTCTTGGCTAGTTTGGAATTTTCCGTTTATCACATTCTTTTGTGTCTGTAACCAAATTCTGTAACTTGCTCATGCAGCAGTCCCTGGCTGGGCAGTGTGTTGGAAATGCCCCTGTAGCATATCTGCAGGACTTTGATGTGAAGTGCCTTTCTGAGGCAGCAGCTTACAAGGAAGGACTGCCCCATGACGTGAGAATCAACAGTGGAACAGGAGGTATGTTGCATAGTCCTAACAGAAATGTATTCATGTTCCTCAGTGATAGAATAAAAGAGACGACTTTTGGCATGGCATCTACATGGCTATAGTTCAGTTTTGGGTTGGTATAGTCCTATTTCTGATCACCTACTGAGCTTCCCCAGATTACCCAAGACTTAGGATAGGAGAAATAGTGGGATTAGCCTTTGTTTCCCATTCATCTGTTTCTGGTGACTCATATGGCTGCACGTGGCACAAGCAAGCATCTCTCTTACTGTTTTTGTATTGTAGCCTCCTTTTTCTCTCAAGAGGGTGCAGTGTCATCACTTCAGAATTAGAAGTGCTTACTTTCTGCATTACAAAAGCATAAATATAAGAAATGTCATTCCGGAGTTTGAGATGGTGCAATTACCAGCATGAGGAGAATTAATTTTATGCTGCTTAATTAAGTTGCCTAATTTTGTTTATTTACACTACCTTAGCAAGATCCAGAGATAATAAGTGATGCTCTGATAATACATAACCTGCCCGGTTCATTACCAAAACTAGCTTTCTAAATACTTTTCTGCACAATTTCCATAACAAAAAGGAGCATACCTTGGATGTGAATATCACATATGCCTCTTTTATGAGGATTACTGCAGTGTTTGTTTTTTATTCTCAGACTTCATCCAACAAAATGTGATCTACAGAGCCATCACCGACGTGGGGAAATTCATCACTAAAAGTGGTATGTTTCTGCTATGTAATTAGTATGCTTCTTGCTTAACCTGGATGACACAAGTGACCTGAGTGCCTAAAACATTTACCTGTCCTGATTCCTGGGAAGGATCTTGTATGTTTTGTAATATTTGAGAAAAACAGGCAGGGCAGGCAGCCTGTAAGCAGTACTGGGTGTGTCTGTGCTTTGAACACTCTTGTGTCTTTTTAAGGATCTTGAGCCAATGAAGCAGCTTTTATATTAGAATAGTGGTTCCCAGGCAGTGGGGACGGTAATGCAGGATGGTGTTGAATCCATATTAGCATGTTTTTCTGGGAGATGATGGCCTCTCAGCAGGGTGAGATGAAAGGAAAGGGACTCCTGGGTCCTGAGAGCCCCAGCAGCTGATGGAGTAAAGCCTTGTGCTATAATGGGACTTAAACAGTAAAATAAATGTTAAAAAGCTGAATGGTATATTCTCCAGAACTTTGTTAGAGATTTTTGAGTTATTTGTCAGTTACGGCTTTCTAATTGGCAGTGCTTTGGATTATAGTGTGTTTTTTCTTTCTTCTGCAGAAGGCCTTCCTACTGCAGGGCTTCCATGTCAAAATGTAACCTTTGCAGAGCATTACGCATTCATTTGCGAAGATGATAAAATAGAGGGAGTAAATGTCACAGTCTTCCTTGGAAGTTTATGTGATGGAGGTATCGTGACATTTCTTTTACACATTTTCTATTTGCTTTTTTATTTCTTAAGTGTGCAAATTCTTTAATGGGATATCTTAATTAGTGATATTGACTGACAGTAATTTTCTTTGGACTCTGGAAAGAAAGTGTATGAGGCAAATTTCTGCCAATTTGCATTATCCTGAATCTTCTGGTGCTTAATGAAGGACAGAAATTTGTATCCTCTATAGGCAGCATACTTTCTACTAATTTAGGTATTTGAAAGTAAAGTCATTCCTTTTTCTTTTACCAGAAACACTGACACAGAGATTCACAGCTGAATTTGTAAGCTTAAGGAGTGATAATGCAGCAGAAGTGCCTAATAATCCAGGTAGTAATACCTCACTTTGCTTCTTAGAAGAAGAGATTTTTATACTGGATTGGTCATTATCAGTGCCCATGTTTTATACCTCGTTCATACTTGTTCTATTGGTGCCCCTCCTTCCCTCTTATTGTGTTGTCAGCTGTAATAACAATGACTGGCTTTTAGGCTCAGTATTGATTATTTAAAACGAGGCTGTTGTAATGGAAAAGTCTGTCTGTTGGCTTTGAGACTAATTACATGCATTATTAAATCGATGTTAATGCTTATGGATTCTTATAAAATGTTCACAACTCCTTCTGCATTTAGGTTATCGAGTTGGAAATGCAGTGAGAGCTGCAAATATGAATGCTTCTGATACTGCTGGCAGCTTAAGAATTTGGCAGCCAGGTACTGACTCATCAGGTTGCACCCTCAGCTTTAGTTAATGCTAAAATGCTTTCTTCTTATGCATATTTTACTTCTGAATCTGTTCTATGCCAAGTTGTGCTTTTCTACGCTATTCTCTACTCTTTATTCCAGCTTAATTGAAGAATCTGCATTTAATGGATGTAAAGTAGCTTGAGTATCCTGAAGTTGAGCATTTAGTATAAAGTTGAGATTTAAAATGTTGAGCAGTTGCTAAGTTTGTAAGATCCTTGAGTGCGTGAATTTGCTCTGTGCTGGGAAATGAAATTTGGGTAGACTTGATTGTGTATTTGGATTACACCGCTTGGTGTTTGGCATCCTAACGTGTGCAATCTTTGCACAAAATTGAGCAGTGGAGATGGAAAGGTCAGTGTGAGAAGCTCCAGATAAGGTCTTTTCCATTCACAGCTGGCAGAGGTCTGTGCACGTCAGCCACTCACACACCAGTGGTGTTCGGGGTAGATTCGTTCTCTGGATGCGTACTGGAAGTTGATGTCAATGAAAACTGCAGCCTTCTAAGGTGAGCCACATAGATTTATTGTTCATTTACTACAAGTTTCTGCCATCAGCACCATTGCATTCTCTTCAAAAGCTCATGTATACATTGCAGGTTTCTGTGGTTGACCCTTTTTTTAAAAGGGAAATTTATTACAAAGGTTTCATTCAGATTTCCCTGTATTTAAGTGAGGGTTACGTTGGAGTGCAATGCTTCCCTTTGGCAGATGAGTCAGTAGTTGAGGTTTGTTTTAACTGAGTGATAGCATCTGTCAGAGGAAACTGATCTTATGGCACAGTGGTACTGTAACCCAGTTCAGGGTGTAGATGTGCTTTTTGTGTGAGCTGATGTTTTTATTTGGCAGAGGAAACGTCACAGAGAAACTGAATTCGTTAATACAAGCTACTCATGTCGGAAAGAGACGCAATTCCAACGCCAGCGATCTCAACGACTGGGTGGAAATTATTCGTAAGTCATACTTGTGTTTTTATCCATAGTCCACATCACTATAAAATATGCACTTAGAATTGGAACATCTCCAAACAAAACCAACGTGTAACTTCAGCTGCCTGAAGATATCTGGGTCCATCCATGCAGATATGCACAGATGTATATAGCTTCATGGATACTGCAGAGCGATGTGTATAACTGCCTGTTGATGTAATGAGTTGATGGTTTACTCCTCTGTTGATGAACTACATCCTTCTTCATGTCTATTTCATACAGAGAAAACATTTTCGTGTGACAGTTACCAATGTTTCACTGCGATATGACAGTAATATCAGTATGGAAGAGATCATTTCCAATTTATTTCTGTTTAACTCTGTTCCTTTGCAGGACTTGATCCAAATATCAATGTGAGCCCTGGAGATCTGAAAGGCATCTGCCCAGATGTTCCTGCTGGTCTGAACATACGCATCATTTTTGCAGCTGTGGGGGCAGTGCAGGGGATCCCCAGGGAAGAGATACTCGCCGTGCAGATCAGGTAGAGCAGAGCTGTGTCTTCAGTAAAGGAATGTTTCATTTCTGAGCCTTGCTTACATGTCATACCCAGATCAAATCTGACAAACAAAGATGTTACTTCTAGTTTGTATGTGCCTTTTTCTTGCACTCAGGACCCAAATTCCTTTGATTGCAATGAGAAGCTGAAATTTAGATCTGTATATTTCCTGAAATCAGAAATCAGCAGAAAAGCTGTGGTAAATGATTTGTTCTTTCCTGAACCGGGGAGGTTTCATACAGCAAACATTTCTTTTTCCTTTTATCTTTTTTCCCCAAATCAATCCAAAGCTAATTAATAGGATTGTGTTCAATCTGCCCCATCTCCACGGTGGTGAAGATCCAGAGATCATCACCCTCCTCCTAAATGCTCCTTTCATGGCTTTGTTTAAGCTTTCAATTTCCCCATGCGGCCCTCTAGTAACACTTACATGTGTGCTTGCAGTTACTCAACGGTCATCTGGCAGTTCCAGTGCAGCCTTCCCTGTGAAAACACCACCAGCCTGCTTCCCATCACTGCTGCTGTTCAGTTCATCCGAGTGCCGGCTCAGCCACCGGTTCCCATGGCCAGGTAACTTCTGTGACCTCTTTGACCCTTGACACGAAGTTAAGCAGATAAAATGTAATTCACGCTGATCAAAGGGTTCTTGTGATTTGCAGAAGTGCAGAGCAAGAAGGCCTGGGCCTCTGCTTACTGCGTAAGGGTTCTGCTGGGGGGGAATCCCTCCAAAGCAGGCAGTTCCTCAAGGCCCGTAAATTACCTTGCAAAGGTACAAAGGCTTCTGCACTCATCAGAGGAAAAGTGTACAGGAGAATAATTTCTGCTTTTCCCCCTCTGGTCACCTTTCCACCCTCCCTTCTTCTTGTTCTGGTGGCGCTGTGGCTTAATAAGCACTTTTTCCCCCTCAGATTTCAGATTAACTACACAGAATTTGACTGTGACCGCAATGACGTGTGCTGGCCGCAGCTGCTGTACCCGCTGACACGGTTCTACACAGGTAACAACAGTCAGCAACATGGAGTGCCACCAACCGCCTGTATTTCTTTGTAACATCACAGAGCGTGGCCAGTTCATGAAACAGTGCTTCGGAGTAGGAAATGGAGTAGAAATGTGGTCTGGAAGTAGGCTTTGTTTTCTTGGGGACGCATTCATTTCTTAGTTAGACCAGCAGAAGCAGCTTCTCTCTTTGGGGTTGATGACTAAAACGTCGCTCTCGTGCTTATGCTTGGTTTTGTCCTCTTCCTTTGCAGGAGAGCCGTACTCGCAGCGTCTGGCTGCAGGCCTGGCGCTGGCTTTCCTGGCTGTGCTGGCGGCAGTGATGAGCAGCCCGTGCTTTTCTCACGTGTGGGAGAAATTCTCTGTTTAAAAACGTTGATGTTGAAAAAACCACTTTGTAAAGACTTTAAGGTTTTTTTTTTTTTTTTTTT
>PPHD01001419.1:0-43525 GCA_002909625.1 Bambusicola thoracicus
CTTCAGCCGCTCCTCATAAGGCCTGCGCTCCAAATCCCTCACCAGCTTTGTTGCTCTCCTCTGGACACGCTCCAGGGCCTCAATGTCTTTCTTACAGTGAGGGGCCCAAAATTGGACACAGTACTCGAGGTGTGGCCTCACCAGTGCTGAGTACAGGGGGATAATTACTTCCTTGTTCCTGCTGGCCACACTATTTCTGATACAAGCCAGGATGCCATTGGCCTTCTTGGCCACCTGGGCACACTGCTGGCTCACGTGTTGCCTTGTACGTGCTCATATCTTGCCTCGTCCTTATCTGGGAAGGGGAAATAACACATCTTCCTTACTTAAAAAGGATTTGGGAAATAAAAATTAATTCTTCTTTATAAGGTTCTTTATAAAGTTCCACTGAGAAGGAATGTATAAGAAAATCAGTATTTCTCTAATCCAGACAGGGCGTGCACATTGTAAATAATGCCAGAGATAATACTGAACAAAGAGAAGAAAATGAAATACTATTTACCTGAAAAAAAAAAACAAACAAACAAACAAAAAAAAACCATAGCATACATATGGAAAAGCAAGTTCTGTGGAAAAAATGACATCATAGGACTTGCAGCTTTATAATATTTACCTGAATTTAGATACCTCTATGTAATACAATAGCAACAAAGCATCCTTTTGGGTTGTGAAGCTATTGGGTGCTGACATTACTTACCATACAGAAAAGGTATATTTCTCTAACTCCTCCAAGTAAAAATTGCTCTCTGAAGATGCTTTACCTTCTTCTGGGTTTGTGTCATTCACAGCACTTGATTTTTCTTGATAGCATTCTTCAGGTGGGTTATTCCAGTTGGACTTTAAATGCAAAGAAAAACAAATTAGAATAGTAAGGTCAATAGTTGGGTGCAGTAGCAAAGTATGCCAATTTCACCCTGCTTCGAACTTTTGAGTTCAGTATCTGATTACAATTATATACATTTCTTTTGAGCATATGCAAATAATGTATTTATATCATCTGAAAATGGAGTAACTAACATAAACTGATGGGTTGGGGTTTTTTTTTGCAGTGTTGAAGCTATCCTCAATTTCCTATATCAAAATGGAAAGCATGGCTGTATATTTTTCACTGTTCACAGGACTGTGTTTAGTCAATGTATCACAACGCGTACCATTATTTGCCATCACTTGAGTCAGCACTGCACTGCACCTTCCATGTGCCCTGGTTTCAGCCCAGACAGTGCCAACTGCACATCAGTGTATGGTTGTTATAGAAATGGGTGTGCACCCAGGGTCAGGCTGGGCTGCTCAGTGAGGCAGACCTGCTGCCATGATGGCATGGGGCAGGAGGCAGCCACAGTGAGAGCTGTGCCAGACCACATGCGGCTCATGGGCTGTGAGTTGGACATGCCTATTCTAGTTGCTCATTTTTCCCTCTGTTGTACATCATACATTTTCAGCATAAAAACTTGGACATCCACATAGTAAAGTATACAGAGAGAACTGATCAGAGAAAGAAATGAGCACTATTTGGCCTCTTCCCTTTTCCTTTTTTATAAGTGGGTTAGCTCTCAGCTGGACCTGCTGTGATCCAGGCCACCTGCACTGGTGCCAGCATGAGAGAGGAGAAAGATGGGACAGTACTGCATATTTCAGTGTAATACAAAGTACAGAGTCTTAATCCATGCTTATCTCTGGAATGATTTGGCTTTTATTCAGGCCCAGTAGTTCAGCTGTAGTATCACCTTTCTCTGAAGTGAACAGCAGGTTCCTTGTGTGCTTAGTATTAACTGACCCTGGTCGGATGTCTCAACATCACTTCCACCAAGAGATACTATAAGGTCATAACTTACCAAATGGACATCAGCAGGAGACAACAAAGCTATATATTAATATCCTCCTAGGAACAACAGCAAAGTCTGTGAAGGGTTTGCTAGGTGTTTGATGCCTTCATGATCCAAACTAGATGAATCTGTGTAAACTATACATCCTAGAAGACAAGCTAAATGACTTAAGATCCCTTCTGATCTTAGCATTTATGAGCATTGTAATGAACAAAATATCCAAGTTTATTTTGTAGATCTCAAAAATCTAAGTTTCCAGGGAACACTGCCTTAGCATTAGAGGTAGTCATTTCACTATATATTTTGTTGATTATGAGAACTACAAAAAAAAATTTTTTTTTTTACAGGGTTAAACATTTTGCTCTAAAAGGCACATTTGTAATCTGAAGCTTGGATTACATAGACTACAGCTACATTTTGAATTTTAATTTAAGGCCTATAAATATAACAGACAGAGGTTCATATCCATACCTACATAATGCTAATCATGATTATCAATAAATATGATACAATCATATTTTCAGCGGTCACTGGAAAAGCTGCCACAAGGAATGGAATATATTGCCAAAAAGTGATTTTGTGTAAATATGAATAGTTAAGGCAGACTAGAAGTGAGCAGCATGCTCAAAATTGTTTTAAAATACTAACACCAGGCAGCTATAGATAGCATTGCATTTTCACCTAGCCACATGACTGAACTAATACCCTAGAAAAAGTCAAGAATTAATTCTCGGTAGTGTGTGCAAAGTATCTTGCTTGCATTGACATGGTCTCCATGCAACTAGCCCTTGTGCAAAATGCATATGAAAACATTATTTAAGACATAAATCTCAAAGGTGTTTGAAAGTATTATGACTGCAATTCTATGAGTCTGTTTGATCTTGTTTGAACAACAACAGCAGGAGCTCACTTACGTGCATGAGGATGAGACTAAAGCCTCAAAAATGTATTTTACTTCTCATGGATTTCACTGACCAGCAAGCACTGTGTCCTTTGCAGCCACCATTTAATATCTTGAATACATACATATGTGTGAATGCTTATTGCACAGGAAACTAAGTTGTCACTAATGCCCATCACTTGGAAGATACTTAGCGGGAGACTACATACCTCTGTAGCATAGAAGATATGGGGGAGCAGGAGGAACACCTCTGTTTTTGCTGATATATTCTACTTTCCTGAAAAAAGTGAGACCCCCAAGGTCCAATGTTTGTGGTTGATGTGTTGTGGTCTGTTTTTTTAATAAAATTCTACTTACAGAAGGAAAAGGGAAAGCTGAGGGGAATAATCGACTGCATAAATTGCTGTATTTCTCCTTACATCTGCCCTTTATTACTTCAGTTTGCAATTGTGTCCAATTTATGATTGTTGAGTAAAATTATTTTAGAAGACAGTTTCAGTTCCGGAGTTACAAGTAGACCCAAATGACATAATTCAGATCAAGTGTTTAAATCCTGAACATGATAAAACACAGATCTCTTTCAACATTAGGATTCAGTCATCCCACTAAAAGAGAGGGGCTCTTAAAACCTTTGAAATTAGATTTCACATGCTCGCATTTCTTTTGTGTAGAACGATTCTCACAGGACACGCAGTTCAGAAATCCATTTAAACATGTCAATAACTGAAAGCTTGTGAGTCATTTCACTGAGTCCAAAGGGGTTAGACAGTACTGAATCACCCTTGAGCTAACACACCTTGCTGAAACCAGGTCACTTTAATGTGGCTTTGAGAGTTAGCCATGACTGAGGTTCCTATAAGAGCACGGCATTTTGTTCAAAGGCAATGTGCTATTATGGGATTGTAGGAAATGAATTTCACTCTGCCACTCCCATGGGTTGGGTTGCGTTGCCCATTACACCCACTCCATCAGTACTTAAATTGGTCTTCCTATAGATATAAGACTACACACACATGCACACATCAGTCTGCAACTGTTTATATACAACTTTGATTTCTCCAAATTTTCCTCACCGAAAAAACAACATGAAATCTTAGTCATTTGAAATGCAGGGAACTTCCTGTTGCCCAATCAGGTTTAGCTCATGAATATTTATATGCAGATCATCATCAATTATGAAAAGACACTAGTAAAGTCAAAGCTGCAACAATAATTTCCAGCTATCGGGTAGTTGTGCCACCATACACGTACAGATATATGCACATATTAAGCAATATTGTGAGTACTCCAAGTAGTGTTTAACCAGGATGACTTTATTCCAAGGACAGCTAAATTGTTTGAAATGTTTCAGAGTAGACCTAGAACGAGGGGGAGTTGAATTGCCAGAACTGTTATTTTGAATATTCATATTTGAAGCCGTAATTCATACATAGCTACTGTGGAGCAACAGTTACAGAGAAAACTGGCATCCTCCCTTGAAAAATATCTTAGATCCATAACTCATTAATTATGTATTTGACTGAGTTACCAGGAATAAGAATAGAAAAAAAATGGATCTAGTGGTAAGGTTATTCTGCACAAGGAAATGTGGGCTGGAAGGTTATAGATACATAGGAGGGAAAGTTTTTAAACTAAGATAGGAAAAGTTTAGGTTAGATATTAGGAGGAAGTTTTTCACACAGAAGGTGGTGAAGGAACAGGTTGCCCAAGGAGGTTGTGGATGCCCTATCCCTGGAGGCATTCAAGGCCAGGCTGGATGTGGCTCTGGGCAGCCTGGTCTGGTGGTTGGTGACCCTGCACATAGCAGGGAGTTTAAACTAGATGATCATTATGGTCCTTTTCAACCCAGGCCATTCTGTGATTCTATGATTGCTGAAATAATATCAACTTGCAGTGCAGCCTTGATCACCCTGCTGTTGTCTGATGATTGAATGATCTTTCCTCATCCACTTTTGAAGATTATTTCTTCTTTTTTGTTTGTTTGTTTCGATGGTTAGCTGGTTTTGGTTTGGTTTTGCTGAGAGAGATTAGATCTCTTTTTTGATCAACACAGAAGACTGAAATACTGCTGGCCATATAAACACTTATGGTAGTCATAATTAAATCCACAGTGGTAAAGAAACCCAGCAACTACAGTGCACACAGATTATTCCCAAATGGCACCAGTGGAAGCTCCAATGACTTCGCTGTACAGTGAATGGGAGATGGTGATGCTCAGAACAAACCTGATACCTTGTGGTGCACTCCTTGGTCATTCTTCAGCTGAAACATGCCACAGTGCTCATCTGTATAGCCACAGCAGTCTTGGTAAAAATCACTCTCTGAAAAAAAAAGAAAGAAAGAAAAAAAAAAGATGTCTTTTTATATTGGTATGTAAGACAAAGTGCTGAAAAGGAAGGAACTGGGTTTTATTCCCTCTCCCACCACAGTCTTGAGTGACTCCAGGCAGGCCATTTTTCCCCCTCTGTGCTAGTTATAAATAGGTTGTTTGTTCTCTCCTACCTTCCAGAAGTGTTAGGAAGATAGATGCGGAGAAGATTTCAAATACAGTGGTGCAGGAAATACTGATTGTATGAAGGCTATGGGGGGAAAAATAAATAGAAAAAGAAATAGCAGACACAAGAAGAACAATAGTGAAGGATATTTTAAACACTCCCAAATGTGTTCATCTGTAAAGTGAAAAAAGTTTATTCCCTTGCATGGCATGATTGTGGATCAAGAATGCCACTGAATAAGGCACAGAGATCAGAAATACTCATGTTTTTAAGCATTATTTGCTAAGGCAGTGTGTTTGTTGAACTTCAGAAAAGCAGTGATCTGCAGTGCAAATAAAAATATGCTCCTGCATCAGAGCAAGTAGTGAGAAGGAAATAAAGCTCTGCATCTAATTTCTTAATATATGGCACATAGAAGATAA
Organism: Bambusicola thoracicus; assembly: GCA_002909625.1. Taxonomy (NCBI): domain Eukaryota; kingdom Metazoa; phylum Chordata; class Aves; order Galliformes; family Phasianidae; genus Bambusicola; species Bambusicola thoracicus. The sequence continues at coordinate 5,642 of PPHD01001419.1, forward strand.
GCCAAAACATACTTAATGATTATTTCACCTTTTTTTTTCCCAGTTAGTTCCACTTAAAACTAAATAAAACGCAGTCAAGAGTACTTAAAAATGGAATAGAGAAGATCTGCTCTTAATTATTATAGCTGTAAACATACAATATAAGCATATGCAATGTTACAGTTTGTGTATAGACTAATGGATATACATACTGATGTATATAAATGCATCAGTAGTGGATGAGATAATCACAAGTATTTACATCATCTGAGTCTACAGAAATCAGTAAAACTGAATAAATTACAGCTACCGGGTAAGTCACACTGGTACACAGATGCGGTATAAATAATTGGAATCTTTTCCACGTATTCCATAATGGGCTAGGTATACGAAGCCACAAACACATATTAAAATATAAGCATACCTTTGAAAAGATGGCTACTGTGGTTTTCTTTGTTGTGTATTTGTGGTGTTTTTTGTTTTTTTTTTAATTCTGGCACACTGAAATCGTTTCCAAACAGCTTTGCTGAAATAATGAAGACTTCGACAATGTTTTTGCAGACAAATGAACAAAGAAATAATTACCTTGGTCAAAAGAATAGCACAAGACCTTGGTTGAAAAGAAAACAATAATAGCCCAAATTTAAGAAATGGGAGGGAGAAGGAACTCCAGTTTGTTATTTAATCATTGCACGCTCTTTTTGTATTTTATTTGTAAGGCTCTGAATGTTGTTCTCTTGCTATACCAGTGAGCTCATTACTTTAATTCCTCATAGATTTCTCTGAACAATTTTTGCTAAGTAAAAACACAATGTAATTCTTCAACGGCTGTAACAGTAAGAAGCTGTTCAAATTAAAGATCAATAAAAAGTACAGGAAAAAAAAATCTGTATGAAAATAAATAAATAAAGGAGAAGATGGCAAATGCTTGCAATTAGACAGGATGAAAAATCTAAAAAGAAATTAAATTTAGTTGTAATACATTTCCCATTCTTTTCTTCATGAAAATTACTACTGAAGTGGTTTTTTTTTTTTTCTGTAATTTAAATGTTAAGCTGCCAGATGTGTGTCTCATGCTTGAAGAGTTGAAGCTTTGCATTATTTAGCATATTAAGATTCACAGAATTTAAAAAAGGGCTCCTTTATTGCCTGGAGGTTCTAATTAAGTAAACCTTAGCCTGGTACATTTAAAACTTGCAATACAAGAGATTTTGCTTCCCTTTTTTTCTCTGCAGCCAAGTCTCATCAATATAATAAATATGGATAATACTTAAGATGATATAATTTTTCTTTGGCTTGAGGAATTAAACCTATCTATTATTTTAAGAAGTTTTTAATAGAAGCCAGCAATCAGAAAGACATCTAAAGACTCCAGTCTACTTTTTAATCATAGGAGTTGTTCTCAGTGTGTATGAAATGTGTCTTATAAAACTGAGCTATGTAGAAATTGTTTATTTCACATTCACAAAACGAAGCAGTCCTGAGAAAGAAACAAGATTCACACAGTTCTTCTTTATTAAATTGCATTTTCTTTTTTTTTTATAACTTGTTATAATTGACCACAGAAAACTAATAAATCATTAACTAGCTATGCTATCAGCAATTCGTGCATTGAAGCAGTCACGGTGGCTGCATCAGGAACTGTAGTAACACAGAAATTCCTTTGACATGCAGTACCCATAAATCATACCTTAAATACACATTTTTTTTGCCATTTTAGAAAATGTCAAAGGCGTCAACTTTGTCCAGATACAGCACTTAGCAGTGACTATTTAAGTAAATTGACTTAAAATACATTTTGTTCCCTGACAGAACATAATGCCATCCAGGATAAAAATGAACAATCTGAAGAAGAGAAAATAGCACTAAGTAAGAATGATCAAGGACAGATACCACACCTATGATAAAGGTCCAACAGCAGGATAATAGATTTATTTGGAAGTCAATAAACATATGAATAAGAATCAAAAAGTGTGATTATACCAGGGCCTGGCAAAGACGATAGGAACCATAATACAAACATAATGCTTAATACTACACATTTGTATTAAACAAATGGGAAAAAACAGATGTCATTTTTACCTATCATGGTGGAATAGGCACAATGTAACACCTGCATTTGATAAGGAATGGTGAGATGAATTTTGTTTCCTGACCTTGACAATGCTAAAGGCAGTCTTATTTCTTGGTAGTACTAAGTCTCCAAGAGAGTTTAGTTGCTGCACAGAAGGTGCTATGGTGTAAGTTATCTTTTTTGATTATGTCTTCAGTAACAAGTACTGTGGTACAACAGAGTGAGTCTGTGGAGTAAAACTCCAGAAATTTAGAGGACTCCAGTAAGTAGTGGTGATCCCAGCATGTGTTGAAGAGTTACTCTCAGGCTTGCTCTAGTCTGGTCCTACAAACTGATGGAGCAATAGTTCCCAATGCGCACACCCAAAGAGTACCTCGTTGCTTAGCTTCACACTGTGGAGTCCAGTTCTTGTGATCCTGAGATCACTCTGTGATGTGAACCAAAGAGCAGCAAGTGTGGAAGGGTACTTGCTTCAAAAATGCTCTAAAAACTGAAATGCAAGTATCAATACAGTCGGTGTGAATGAGGATTTGAGTAGAGTGGGAAACAGGTCCTCTGCACTGTGAAAGTAGAGGCTGAATACACAGAATTTACTGTGAAACTCTGACATATTCCAGGGGCAGGGAGGGACCTGCAGTAGTCAAAGTTAAAGTAAGTGAGTAAGAAGCTTGTATCTTAGCCTCCCTATCCTGTTTCAATATTGGAACAGACAGGTTAGATATTCAGTTCTTTTTCCTGAAATTATTATCACCATGAAATGGAGCATCTCAATTTTTGGAAAAAAGAAAAAAAAAGAAAAAAAAAAGAAACAGCATTCACAAACTAGGAAATTATCTTCTATTGGTTTGATTCAAAATATTTTTTACTTCTTCTGAGGCAGCATAGAGAAGGATGAAGGGCACTTCTGTCTGAGGGCTACAACTGTTTCAGTCAGGGGGAAAGAATTTTACAATGGTGCCATCCAGAATTGGGATGGTAGACACACAAAACTCCAGCTTGGTTAAATTACAGCAGGGAAATAGAAAATAACATGAAAATCCAATCTGGACTCTCTCCCCAGTTACGCCCTGTCCTGTGGGAAATCAAACGACGTGGTTAGCGTTGGAAAAAGGGAAGAATGTGGATTACATGGATTGCACAACCGTAAGTGGGAGCTGAATTTGATCCTATCTGCAAGAATCACCCCAATCCTTTATACCCTTTACACAGGCCTGCTCAGTGGAGAATAAGCCTAGCAGAGAAAGAAAAGGTTCAGATGTCTGAGACTCTGCTTGCACAAAAAAATGAAGTAACTCTAATTTTAAAACATTTTTTTTCCTTTTAAAGTGTCGCCCGTGAGGAACTACCAATGAAAATAAGTTTTGGGGTTTTTGTTTTAAGCAATTGCTTTGCATCTGCATACCACGCTTCTGTATAAGCAAGCAGCACGTTAAAAGGACAAGAAACATACTGCAGTATAATGAAAAATATTACAAGGAAGACTCACTGGATTTCACAAAATTGTTTCAGAAGTGGCTGTAAGCATAAATACAATCCTCTCAACAGAATCATTTCTCAACTACACAAGTATGTTTTAACAAATAAACTCTTTCCAAACAACGCAATAAGTAGAATGAAGCTGTCTCTGCCTGGTTGTTTGTTTTGCTGTTGTTGTTTGTTTATTTTTCTATGGAGGGGACATCATAATATGTTCTGAATACCCCGAACTTTACCTGCAAGTGTACTTACTCCTAGGTTACTTTGAATGCACTCTTTATTATGTGTTATTCTAAAGCTTTGTTCAGTTGCAATGTTTTTCCACAGATGTGGAGATAGTTTCAAATTAAAGTTTATAAATATGCTCAGACAGTATTTGGTTAACTTGCACATTAACCAGAAGAATTCTTCTGAACTGGTAGATTTGGAAATCAAAGGCTAAAACTTCTAAGTATACTACAGAAGGGTGGTAGAGTATGGGGTTGAATGAGATTGTTTTTAAATAAACCAATAGTGATAGGAGAAGGGGGAACTGTTTTAAACTAAAACAGTGAGGATTTACTTTGAATTCTTAACCCACTGAGTGAACAGACCCCAGCACAGACCGCTCAGAGAAGCTGTGGATGCCCCATCTCTGAAGGCATTCAAGGCCAAGTTGGATGGGGCCCTGGGCAGGGGGTTGGAACTGTGTGGGCTTTGAGGTCCCTTCCAACGCAAGCCATTCTGTGAAGGAACAACAGATTTGAAGTCAATGTCCAGAAATTTACAGAATGCAACGTTTTTGTAACAAGGTGACTAAGAATATATACAAAAAATATTTTACATGTTTCATGGGTTTTTACCGTGGTACATGTGTAACTGAAGGCTTTGAAAAAAGAGATCAGGCTTCATATGAGAGGAAGGCTGGGGAGTTAGTGCATGCCAGAATGAGTGCTGGTGGGAAGGAAAATGCAGGCACTGTTGATGCTCCAAATTAAACATAAGTTAGAGCATAAATTCTAGTTTATACGTGGTTCCACAGAAATTATCTGGGGATTTCAAAATGAAGTATTTCCTCCTCTCTAGTTCTGAGTACAGATGCAGAGTCTAGTAGTTATATTACTGACAATCCTCCACCATAAGAAGGTACCTTTTGAAACCCAAGTTTTGCATTAAATTAAAATGTAATAGATGCAGCAAATATCAGAAATTGAACTCGTCAAGTGTTGACTTGTGAATAAAAATAAGCAATTTTTTTTTTTTTTTTTTACCTAATTCAAATTCAGGGATGCTTATGGAGGACTACTAGTAGTTCAGGTAGACCTCCTATTATACCAGATCGGCTCTTGAAATTCTCAGTAAATGACAGTACTATTTCCTCTCATAGAGTTTACTGGGCCAGATCCTTTGATTATGCAAAATAATTTCCTTTGTATCTAACCTTACTTCAATCAAAGTTGTAGTAATTTATTACCTTTCATAATCAGACCAGTTCTTTAACTACACTGCTTCAGGGTATTTGTGAGAGACCCTCTTGAATTGAAAATGTGGTCACAAAAATGCTTTATTTAGCTAAATTCCATATAACTAATTTAAATAAAATTTCAACACAGTGATTTTTTACCTAGATAAACATTGGTCATAGGGATAGGAGGAAGAGGGTAGAAGGAATAGCTGTCTGCTTGCACAACTAATAATTGCTTTTTGAGACATACACTCTAAATGTGGAATCGTCCAAATGTTAGCAAGGACAAAAAAAAAAAAATTAAAGGAACTAAAATTCCATTACATATTATTTAATACAATTCTGTACATGCAGGTTACTCTCATTTAAAGTACTGTGAGTATTCTAAGCAGCTTTGTACAACTAATGTGCAAATGAACAAAATGAACTTCAAAGTCAATTCCCCTGAAGTAAAAAATGGAAAAAAATATGTAAGCTACATAAGCTACAAAATATGTAATCTATCCACATTCTTGGAAGAATCAACATCTAGAAAAGACATGCTAGTTAAAGACATGCTAACAAACTGTTGCTATTATTAGGAGGTATATTGAAATGTTTGCTATGTTTTTCTGTAAGTTGGTTAACTTGTTGTCACCATTTAATATAAATTGTCACCAGCTCTGTATTATCCTTCTTATGCATCTATGATAGTCTACATCAATATTCAATGTTTATAAATCCCTACTAAGTAGTACCATACTAGTTCCTACCTCTGCTTGTACCCACTTAACATGAGCTACTCTATGCATGTACCTATATTAGCAAACACATAGTCCTAAAATTCTTGGGCAGTCAATAAATACCTCCAAAGAAATTATTTTTGAACTATGTTTCATGGGTTGCTCTAACAAGAAAGCTGCCACATCAGTCTCCTCAGCGTCAGCATCCAAAATTCTGCTACGTAATTACAGGGAGACTAAAGATTTGAAAAAGACTAAAAACTACTGCAATTTCAGCTCTTAACATTCCCAGCGTGTGAGGATCATCCTTTCCCTAAAATGAAAAGTACCCCTTGCCTTGTCTGTAGTGGGTGGCAGAGCCATGAGAGATGGGTACAACTGCAGGCCTCAGCTGTGCGAGCCCACCTGGTGAATCTGCCTCTGGCCATCATGCTAGCATCTGAGTTCAGCATAGGGTGTAGGGGTTGTACTACCCTATTCTAAAATACACATTTTACCTGGGATAAAAAAAAAAAAATAATAACAGTGTGACTTGGAAGGTTTCTGCCTTCAAAAGAAATCCCACATCCCAGAAGCAAATGTTATCTGATATTAATACAGACAGGCACTCTTACTTAGTTCACTTCCGCACAATTAATAAAGGATAGTGCTATTAATATAATGCAGGAAGAAAAAAATACTTCCCAAGTGTCTAACAACATGTTGTGATCTGTGGATATAAATGACCAAATAAAATGAAAGGATGTAAAAACGTCACGGAAACACCAGCCCTAATCTAATGTTGTCAGTGCACTCCACACACACCTTGTAATTGCTAACACATGTGGCCTACTAATACATTTTAGACAGAGGAGCCCACCACTTCTGTACCTTCTCACCTAAGCTGCTTTTGATCCCTCACAATTGATTTAAACTCTTCCATTGCTTCCTTTGCCTAGTGAAATAATTACGAGATGATATCGCAGGCCAAGGGGGAAGGGAAACGAGGGTATTTACACACATGCCAAGCAGATCTGTTTGCAAACTTTGAGTAAATTAAACGATGCAATAAAAGTCCTAACCTGCTGGAAGCATTTTAAGCTCTTCTCTTTTCCTCCCAGCTTCTTCTGGCACACACGCTTCTCCGCCTTTTGCAGCATTAAACTGCTTTTCCACTTCCTTTACAACAGTGGGAATACTTCCCTTATGGGTGTCAGGATCTTTCGTGGAGGTCAGAGGTTGCCCTGCAGAGGAAATGACAAGCTGCGAAATGTAAAAGAACAATTCCTTCCACATGTTTTCTTGCTCCAGGAGCAGTAAGGGGTTGTCGGCTAGCATCATGACGGGATGGGCCAGGCCTCTGCCTAGCAGCTCTGTCAAGACTAATTTACAATTAAAGACCTATGCAACTGTTTAAAGCTTTGCAACTCCATCGAGTTTCAGGGACTGCTGAAGCCAAGTGGTACAAAGCAACACTATGTTAACAGCCAGGAAGGCAGACAGAAGGAAGAGAGAAAAAATGCTCTAACTTCTATTTTAAATGGATAAATTGTATACATGAATATGATTCTTCCACATAACATTTATTTCCATTATAAGGTCATTATTTGGGAATTGGGGAAAAACATATAAAATCAGCTGCATTTATTTTTCTTCTGCTTGATCCATGTGGCACATGAGCCAGCAGAAAGACAGCAATCTTTGTAAGGGGAGGAAAAAAATAAACTTTATGAAAAAAAATCAGCTGCTTGTTCATTATAAGCTACAGAAAATATGTGTTCTTATAACCATTCTTGAAGAGTAGAGTCGTTTTTTTCTTCAGTCTCCCATAGTGTAGTAGAGCAGGCAGGAATGAGAGATGTGCAGACTGTAAAGAAAATGCCACAGTTGTCATTATCACCACTTCTGATGGGCACAAATGGGTGCTTTTATGCAAAGCCAGAGGAAGGGCACAAAGGAAAAGCAAGCATTTGGAAGCGTGCTCACAACAGGTGCAGAGTAAAAGTTCCTAAATGGATTTGAACCAGAGGACAACTATGAGAGTTCTGTCCAGCTACTTTGCTGAGACTGAAAGAGCTAGCACTCTTCCAAACGTGACTGAGTTACACTGTCTCTTTGCACATGTGAATCTCTTCTTCTATGGGTGCTAAAGTCCACAGAGATCTTGCAGTAGATTTCACATCAATAAAGAGCAGTTTCTTGAAGTATTTGCATGTTTAGTGTTTCATATGGAGATCAACATTTCTAAATAAGATTTTGCGAATTTAGAAGACTGGGTTACTTAAATCAATGTGCCTATGAAGGCAATGTTTCTGGTACCTGCATCAAATTTTCCTACCTACTAGAGTTGTTACCACCTTCCAAACACACAATAGTTAAAGAATTCCAGTGAGAAATAGTCATATATTTATTGACAGTGCCTGTTGATCCTGTAATGAGGCAACAGTCCAACAACATCACAAGCTTTTCTTAAAAAAACAAGTAGGAGGGTGGTCATGGAAACAGAAGCCAACCTCATCCATGAATCTCACATGGAATAATACTTCATAAGTATGGAGAAAAGGTATGGTTTGGACTAAGAGATACACTAGGTCTCATAATGCGCATTTCTAACCTACAAAGAAGGTACAGTGGGAGATGTAGAAAGCATTAGGTGGCCTTCCTCTGCATAGTACATAGGAAAAGAGATCCTAAGCATCAGGGAAGAGCCATACCTCGCTCAAGATGGGTCTATGGTTGAAAAGAATAATGTAGCCTGGAGTTAATGGAAATAGTATGGAGGTTCTGTCTTAAACTTCAAAACCAAGACAAATTTGAAGTAAAGGTTAAAAACATCTCCTAACCTGCTTTATTTTGCTTATATGTTGCAACACCACATATGGTACTGATATGTAGGATTACTCACTATTTAGACTACTGCAGTAGGGTGAGTTACAGAGCACCAGTCTTCATTTAGACAGTTCTTACTTCTCCTGTTTTTTGTCTCAATCTCAATGTCACTTTAACAGAGCTTTTTTTTTTTTTCCTGCTTTTGGTGGTTTAACAGATATAATACAGTATTTATAGAGCATATCAATGTGCGACAGCTTGCCACAGATCATAAACACATTTTTCTGTTGGAAATGTTGAAGTCGTGATTTTTCACCACGTGATCCCCAGTTCCCTAAGGTTCGTTCCTTTAATTGTAAATAGCCAGAAAGTCATCAAGCTAGCGTTTAATAAACTTTTAATTTGAAATGGATTACCACATGTTGTGTTTGTTTACCCATTATTAAATCTCTTAGCAACATATCACCAGCAGAAACAGCATACTGTAGCACCGCATAGATACATTAAAAAACAAACCCATGGGGGATATTAGCAGCTAATAATATCTTTAAAGAAGGCTCCAAGAAAAATAAATAAATATAAACAATACCAGAAATTACTCCGAGAAACTTTGTTATTGTAAATCTGTGTGGCATGGAAATTGCAGATCTTCCACGATCAGCTTATCAGCGCTCTTCAGAGGTCTGAATGTCAAATAAAACACACGCTAATGTTCTTCCTCAGTTCTTAGAAATGCATCTTCTTGGACTTCTCGAACTGAGTATCCCACATTTTTATTTATTTCCAAAATTGTGACCTATTTTGTTGCAGCCTCCCTGTGCGTGCCTATGCGCATATAAAGACTGATGGTAGGATAAAATTATAAGGATGAGTTTGATATATTAAAAGCTTGTCCACAACATTTTTACTGTTGAGAAAAATTGGCTGCAACTCCATCTTTTGGATCTGATGCTCATGAGTTAGTCCTGAATCTAGAGAAAGAAGCTCCTTAGCAAACATGTAGAAGATACATGCTGGCAGAAAGGTCCCTACTCTTCAGTACAATACATATTTACATCTCTGTTGTTCTCCTACCAGGGTACATAAAACCCTGTTGATTACAATATAGATGCTGCTTAACTTAAAAGTGTTTCAGGACAAACCTTGTTATCTTTCTCTCCTAAAATCATTACTCACTCTCTGAAAATACATCTTCTGGCCTTTTTCATGTTATTCCTCAAACGTGAATTGCTCATTTACCACACTGAATGATTACTGCTTATCTGTTCTTCTCCTTTCCTTCCAACATCCTCCACTTTCTCTTCCCATGTCTTCTATCACGCATTACTGCTGCTGATCTCAGATGTCTGAGGAACCTCTCTCTATCGTTAAGAACTAGATCTCTCTTTCAGATCTGCACATAATATTCACAAAGTTGCTACAACCTGTAGGCTAGCTTCAACCTTCAGTTCACTAAGCAAGTGGGAAAACAGGCATGTCCATAAGCCAGAAAAGAACGATAATTGTCCCTTGCAGTCAGATTCCACATACTGAAAGTGAGAATCCAATAATGTCCTGCCTGTCATTCTTCCCAGTTCTGTATTTCTAAGGGAAGAGGATAACTAATTTGGGAGGGACCGTCACAATATGATCAATTATGTCTTCAATTAACTACCTCAGAAGACTCATAGAGGCTAGAGAGGATGCTCAGTCTGAACGGAACATTCAGCAATTTTGTAAGAAAGCTTCCAGGGAGGTATGCTGCACATAAGCAAATGATAATTTGTCTTTCCTATGGGTTACCACTTGATTGAATCTTAATGGAATTTCATAGGAGTAGCATAAGGCATGACTCTGATGCCAGAACTATCTCCTTGCCAAATTTGAAGTCCCTGTTCTAGCCTACGGAGGTGCTAGAGTTCTTCCAAAATTAATTAGACAAAAAATATCAACTGTTACTACTGTGACTTTCCAAGCATTATTCAGCCTCAAGCAGACGCCAGCATGGAAAGTTTCATCTTCAGCAATGAGGTTGGTTTAAATTGCTCACAACAGAAAATAAAGTTAAGCAATCTTAATAAAAACAGTCACTGTATTCCTGCTATAATGCATGCTGGACCAATATCTGAATGAGGAAAATCTGGCTTGACAAGAACAGTAATGACTAGCTAGCACTGAAATGAAGCTATGCGTTGCTCCAATAAAAGCCTGAATATAGATATGAAAGTTTGAGATCATCACCTTGTGGTCCAGGATGTTTAACCTTCTCTGAAGCACCATTCTTTTCAGCAGTGCTTGAATACATGAGAAATTCTGGTGGGAGATGAAGATGCATATCACGCTCATTTTTCTTATCTGAATCTGGTGGCAGTTTAATTATCTACTAAGAAAAAAAAATACATTAATGTAAGCAGTTTAGTACTCCACAAACCAAGACATACAAACATACACTATTTCTGAACTCTAAAAATCCAAGAAGCTGGTTATGAGGATTTTAGGACTTTCTTGCTTCTCCATACTCAATTTACTACATTTTTTTCTCTTATCATTTTCTCACATGTGTCTTCCCCATGTTTACAGGCTAAAGTGGACACCCCAGAAAATGATGACTCATGATCCAAACTCTGAATCATTTGCAAAAGTATAGATTCTCTGGATCATTAAATCATCACAGTCATGATGTTTGCGCATTGGGTTGAAAGATTAATTTTCACAGTTGTGGTGTTCTCTTTCCCTACTTCCACAACTTTGACTCTTCTGCTGCTTTTTCCTAGCTTATCTGAGGTATGCTAGATATTTAAATTCTTATTTCTCTGCATGACCCTGAACAAATTTTCACTTCATTTTACCCTCAATAGACCTAAAAATGAAGATCATCTAAAAGCCAACATTACAAGAAATTAAAAAATGAATAATTGCACTTTATTTTAAGTAACCCATAAGTTAGAATAAGATGCGTTCAAAGTTCATCTCTCGGCAATTTTTTTCCTCATCTAGACACAACTATAAAAGAGGTATACGTTTGAGGTATCATTACAATTCTAGATGTGGGGATGCATTTTAATTACAAATAACACTTAATTTGCAAGATGTGAAATTAAGCTTCCACTGAAAAGGAACTCCTAATTCAGGCCCATTCTAACCAAAGACATTAAAAAAGTGTCATGCCTGAGTCATGTCTAAAACCTATTTAAAAGTAAGGTTTCTATTATATCAGAGCCTTGTTTGCTATTAGGGGATTCCTGGCATACAAATGCAATGAAATCATAAAGAACACTTTTATTTTGTACCATGTATAAATGCAAAAACACCTCTGAGATGCACTAAAACTGTGTCAGCAATTCACATGTCTTGGTGATGGGCTCAGACTCAGAATTTCAACTTTTGATCCCACTTTGATCCAATTACTTTCAATTTCAAATAATACTAAAGTCTGACTTTACAAAAATCACTAATTTCAGGTGAGAGTTGGAGATGTATGCCACGCTCCTTTTCTTTATATGTCTGGTAGGTGTTTTGGTAAACTGTTTTTTAGAAAGACAATCTTAAGCATGACAGGAAAAAAAAAAAAAAAAAAAAAAAAAACCATTAATTTGGTTCAGTGGAAGTCATTAAACCAACAGGGCAAATTTTTATATACAAACCTGAAAGTAGAGATTGCACAACCAATGGTCCAAATCTTGAGAAATTAAATTTTCTATTTTTTTGAATCGGTCAACTTTAGAATTGTAATGGCCTCTGAGGAAAGGACATTTAAACTTTCCCTCCAAAGTATTAAAATTGTTGTCACATAAGGGAAAAACTCCCCATCCCACTTCTCGGTCAATCCATGTACAGGCTCCACGAAGAAGGAAGAGTTCAAAGAGTACCACCATGCCTGGCTTCACAGCCTTTCTAGGTGGTAGAACCTAGCAAAGGAGGAAAATGAGACTTGTTTTAAAAACGTCACGAGCGATCCAGCTTTCTTTTATCACATAACACTCTACAAACATCAAATCTTTGAACTACAAGGCCTGATCTGAAAGTAATCCTTCCTGTATTATTTTGTTGGCCTATGACATGAGAGGCAGATGTTGGTGAGATGGCAGTAGAGGTTGAATATTTCCACTAATATTCCATTACATTTTGTTGCCATGTGACAGATGGCAGCAGAGGGGCAATCTGACAGAACTGAGTCTAAAAGGGAAGAGTGGATGAAACAAAGTGTATCACTGAGTCCCCTCTGCACAGAAAAAAAATGGCATTTATTTATGCTGATTTTGTGATTATCATATCCTGTCTTTATTTACCAGTAGTAGAAAAGCACTGCCACCAGAAAATTTTAAGACAAAGTAATAAACCAACACTGGCATATGAGATGATCCTGTGTGATCTTATTCAGATTCAATACTGGGATTCTTGCAGCAACCTTGGAGAGTTCACCTACTCAGTCTTTTCTCTGATAACCAATGAGAACTCCCCACTGAGTCATAAATTCTTCACCACCCAATTCTGGGAATGGTATTGGTACGCGATAGCCATCTCCTTCAAATTAAAGCAGGGAAGACCTCCTCACAAAGTATGTAAGCCTTAGGGTAGGGTCAAAAAGGGATGTGAGGTGGAAAACTCCCAACATAACAAAGACAGGCAAATACTGTTTACACTTTTCCTAAGATAGCCAGGACTATTCTCTGCAGCTTGAAGCTGTGGAAGAGTGTTACCAATGCCTTGGGGCTATGGAGCGGAGCAATTTCATTCCCATGACAAAGACTTGAAAATCAGGAGTGAAGAAACGCCCTGAAGTAATGACGTTATGTAAATCCCTCTGTAAGGTTTGCTATGTGAATAAATTCATGGTCATGAAGAAAAGAATAGAGGAGAAAGCCAGGCAAAAACAAAGGAATCTGATCTGATGCCACAATTTTAACTGTGTTCTTTAATTAACACGGGGCTGATCCAAGTCCTTACTGCATCCTTGCTTACTTACAAAGCCTCTTCTCCACTGCTCCTGCACATTCTTCTGCATTTTTGATAACTAGAGCTGTGCCTAATCTCTTAAACTATCTTGGATGTTTCTCAAAGAGAGGCTTTGTTGTGCTATTTAAACTTTTCCCACCTTTTATTGTTCCTATTTTGGTCCTTAAAACTCTTAGCAGTTTCTGCCTTTATATGTTTTCCTTACAGTGACTCCCACTCAACCTTACCTTGCCTTACAGTGAAGGCAGGGAAAGGGGAATCTTTGGTCCTTCTCTCTCCTCCCTTTGAATCATCATGCACATGGGGTAGACCACAATATTCAAGGCTGATTTGGGTACCTAAACTTCTAAGTATCTTGAAGGATGCATGCTCAGCACTTTTTGAAACTGAGAGCAAGACCTTCAAATAGAAGTCCATCTGCCCAAACTTATCACTCACTTCTAAAACCTAAAATGTCAAAGTCTTCTTAAAACTAGGAGGGATTTCCTCAATTAGATTACATTTCCATTATACAGATCTTCACTCATTCAATCATTTCTGTATGTGAGCACACTTCTCATAAAGCCCTTTCATTGATATCTTTAAATCCAAACATTTTTTAACATTTTTCTAGCTCTAGGCAAGATAAAAATCAAAACTCAGGTAAATCAGGTGCAACCAAGGTTTTCTTCTGTCTTTTTCTGAAGCAATTAAGGGATTTACCTATGTCAATAACTACTATGTTAGAAGATGCTATGTGTTCATAGATGTTCCATGTGTATTTTTGAAGAGTTGAATGTAAATTATGATTTACAAAATGCCTTCCTGTTTCACGTTAAATATTGATAATAGATAAAGGCAAGGGAGGAAGCCATTTAAGGAAATCTTTTAAAACTATAAATATTGTCATTATTATGTAGGTGTATTTTATATTAATTATGTAAATATATTCCAAGACTTAGTGTAGGCTTAAAACGAAACAGAAGCATCTGTTGAAAAATGCCATAACCCTGTGGCAGCTGCTATTAAACCATTAACAGTATCAGGTTTCATTTAAACCAGATTTACCATTTTCTATAACAGCCCGTGGGAAAGCTAAAAACATTAGGCACAAATTACTGACAAAAGAGATCCTTAATCAAGCCATACATTTCATTTGGCTAGCTGGGTGCTAGATAGTAACCTCTGTGCTACAAATTAAAGGTGGTGGTTACAAGGCTATGATCAAAGACAATTACCTGTGTTATTGAACAATCCCAAAGCATAAGCAGCTGCAATTGCTACCATATCATAGCATCCCTTTCAGTTTCTCCCTCAGTTTTTAGACTTTTTTTTTTTTTTCTTTTTCTTCCCTTTTTTTTCTTTTTTTTCTTTTTTTTTTTTTTTTTTTTTTTTTTAAGGTCAACTCAACAGTACACTTTATTCTGCCAGCCTGCTTGCACACAGTGGTCAAGCTGCTGGTGTAAGGGTAATCAAACTGACCATTAAAAATTTATTTGTTTGTTCCCTGCTCACTTATTCTTAATTTTCTTTAAGCTATCTCATCCTAGACTCAGACTGCAACCTACTCCTTGCAACAGAAAGCATTCTTTTGCTCAGAGTTGCAGGAAATGGATGTTTATGCCACTCCATGATCCAACCATAGAATAACAAAAGTAGGATTTTGATCATACTCCTGTATGCTACAAAATGAGATTGTAAGGTTCATTCTGAGAGTCCTTGTGTCTGAACACCAATTGCTTGTCCAAGGCAAGACAGTGTCTTGCTTTTCAGCATGTGCAATCTAACAAAGCATATCTAACAAATAAGCAGTTTCTTCTTGTTGAATCTATACAAAATTCCTGGTCAAATCCTTGGCAGTTACTCTACACAAATCTTTGGCACTCACGTGGCACCTGGGGGCTTTCATTTCCATCCTGATGGCCACCTGGAGCATGATTTATACAGGGGAATTGCTGGTTAGGAAATGACAGCCAGGCTGAAATGGGAGTTTTGACAAGGAGTTGGGTCCCCTCAACATCCCCTTGCAAATCTCAGTCCCACTGCCTTTCTGAACATGTATCTCCATCACAGTCCACGGTCCTGCAGAGCTCAGGGCTCTGTTACCTGCCCATCATCAGCCTCCTCTCAGGCAGTGCATCCAGAATTAAGGCATAGCCAGCATGACTCAAAGGCATGCATATATTTGTATGCATAGCTCCTATTAACTTCCATGGTCTGTGAATACCCACACACTGCTGAGGATGGGGGGTCCTCATTTGCAGGTGCAGAGCAGGGTAAAACACAGATGGTAAGAGAAGGATAATCAGCAGATTGTTCTCTCTCCTATGAAACCCAAAGTCCTGGGAAGAAAGAGGTAGGGATGCTTTTTGGAGCTACGGGGAAAGATGCATCTGCAGATACCCCTGCCTGGCTCAGAGTAATGCCTGGGATGGGGATTTATGAACCACTAAGTGGGGTTGGGGTAGAAAAATCCCTCCCACTGTAAGAATCCCTCCCACATGATGATACTGAATGTGTTCAAGTCTGTGGGGCTAGATGGTATGCATCTCCAGGTCCTGAAAGAACAGGCTGATGTGGTTGTCAAGTCACTCTTTATCATATTCAAAAAGTCATAGCTGTCAGATAAAGTCACCAGTGAGTGGAAAAAGGGAAATATCACTCACAGTTTTAAGAAAGGGAGAAATGAAGACCTGGGAAACCACAGGCCAGTGACCCTCATGTCCATGACCGGGAAGATGATGAAAAAGATCCTCCTGGAAGAGATGTAAGGCAAGAGAAGGTGCTCCGAGACCGTCAAGGGCACATTGTGCCTGACGAATCTGGTGGCCTTCTATGATGGAGTGATAGCATCAGTAGACAAAAGAAGGGCAACTGATGTTGTGTTCTTGAACTTGTGCAAGGGCTTTGATATGGTCTCACACCACATCCTTATCTCTGAATTGGAGAGAGAGAGATTTGACAGTGGTCCATCCTGGGACCACTGCCCCTCGATATCTTTATCAATGATCTGGATAGTGGTATTGAGTGCACCCTCGGGAAGTTCACAGATGACACCAAGCTGAGTGGTACACTTGATACAACAGAACACTGTACAAGGGACGCCATCCAAAGGGACCTGGACAGACTTGATAAGTGGGTGCACATGAACCTAATGAGGTTCAACAAGGCCAAGTGCATGGTGCTGCACTTGGGTTGCAGCTATCCCACGTATGTGTACAAAGTGGAAGAAGAACATATTGAGAACAACTCTGCAGAAAAGCACTTGGGGATCCTGGAGGATGAAAAGCTGGACATATGCCATCAGTGTGTGCTTGCAGCCCAGAGAGCCAACAGAATTCTGGGCTGCATCAGAAGAGGGGTGGCCAGCAGAGAGAGGGAGGTGATTGTCTCCCTCCCTTGGGAGGTCCCATATGGAGTATTGTGTCCAAGTCTGGGGCCCCCAGCACAAGAAACATGTCAAGCTGTTGGAGCAGGTCCAGAGGCTAACCACAATGATGATCAAAGGGTTGGAGCATCTTTATGAAGAAACGCTGAAGGAGATGGGCTTGTTCAGTCTGGAGAAGGAGAGGCTCCAGAGAAACCTCACTGCAGCCTTCCAGTACTTAAGGGGAGCTTATAAACAGCAGAAAGACAAACTTTTTACATGGTCTGATAGTAACAGGACAAAGAGGAAATGGTTTTAAAATAAAATAGAGGAAATTTGGATTACATATTAGGAGGAAATATTTTACTCAGAGGGCAGCGAAGTACTGGCATAGACTGCCTAGAAAAACTGTGGATGCCCCATCCCTGGAGGTGCTCAAGGCCAGCTTGGATGGGGCCCTGGACAGCCTAATCTTGTGGGCAGCAACTCTGCCCAGAGCAGGGGGTTGGAACTGGATGATCCTTAAGGTTGCTTTCAACCAAAGCCAATGTATGATTGTATAATCCATGCCTTAATGAACTACTTTGCTCCTGAATAAGAATGTAGGTAGCTATATTGTTGCTGCTGGTAACACTCTCTTTTGAGACTCCATTTTTGATGTTCAGAAAGAGCATAATATTTAAATCCAGTTTCCTGGGCTTTCATGGATCCGATCTCTGATATGTTTGCTCACAGTATCATGTGGCTCAGGTAAAATTTCCACTCTGATCTATGAAATATGTAGACTTTTACAGGTGTATGAAAGCATCCTATGCCCACATTCCATAGAGTAATTTCTTCTGCAGAGCACGATGCAGCATAGAATAAATAATGCTTGCGTCCGCCTGCACACGCACAAGTAATTCTTCATAGTCTGCAGTTAACACTGTTGCATTTAATTGAATTAAATCATAGTGAACTAAAATTATCTCTTGCCACTATTTCTGAATTCAACTGTTTTATATCAGTTTTATTGTAATATATCTTACTTCCCCATATGCCACCATAATTTCAGCAAAGAAATCGTTTACTCTAGAGAGAGAATGGATTCTATTTGAATATTTCAGTAAGCAGATCCAGGGTAAGGATTTGGGGCTGTTGTCTGACTTTCTCTTGGGCTTTAACCTTGTCAGAGAAGAAATAAACCTTTGCCATCCTCCTTGCACCTTCAAATGCTTTCAATTTAGAAGAAAAAAGAACAAAAATGCCATTACCTAATTCACTTAACACAAAAATTTGACCACTAAACATCCAGTACTCAAATGGATTAAGCTAAATTAGGAGACGCAGGGACAATTCAGTGTTTACTTACTATATAAAAAATCTTGCAAAACAACACGTTAATTAATGGCTCATCATTTCTGAGCGTGAAAACTGTGACAAATGAACTTTACTGGCATAAAACATGGGTAGAAAACCTTTTAAATAGGACATAGTTCCCATCAAACCATTCTATTAATAAACAAGCAAACAAAAATTTCACTATGTAAAATGAAAAGTGCTGGCAATGAGGCTCTTCGTGTCAAAACAAGTTGAAGTTTTTACAACCAGAATATCAGGCACTATTTACACGCAAGGCTAGCACACAGAAAAAGGGGAGGACATTCTTGGGAAGTGTTTATGTAACTTCGTAATTTATAAAAGGCCAGAAGGGAGGGAATAGAAACACGGACTGAGGTAAAAATAAAATATCGGGTTATTAGGGTTTTCCAAAAGTCCCATCTATCATTGCAGTGTCCTAGAATAGCTGGAAACTCACCCAGTGTGCCATTGTTGCCCGCCTGATTACAGGTATCTGAATACAGAATAGCATGCCTATCAAAGAAGTGCTATGCAGATGCACCATCGTTAATTTCCCCGTATGTGTGTATATATATATATATATGCATATTTTTTTTCATATTTTCTCAAAAAGACCTTCCAAGTCTGACATAGCTCAATCAAATGACTCCTCCCCCTGCCGCACGTAGGTCTCCTTCAGTGTTGGTGCCCAACACTCTCTGTGACCCAGCACCCCAAATCCACTGACTACAGGACTGTGTGGATCAGAAGTGGCTGTATCACAGTGCCTGCAGTCTCAACATTGCCTAACATTCTGGAGCAGTGCATTCTCTGGCCAAGGCACCCCTATGCCTTCCCAGAGCCACACAGCCTGTATGGGAACAGCTCCTGCCCTTTCCATGCCATCTGACAGTGACAGTTCCCTATCTGTTCTTCCAGGAGGTAACTCAGGGCACAGTTAGCACTGGTACCATCACATGCAGCTCTATTCCCTTACTCTAGAGGACCAGAATATGGCCTTTTATCTTTCCAAATACCAGGAAAAAATGTTTGCACTCTGTGAGCTTTAGCCTCTGCAGCTGTTGCTAATTGTCCTGGCACATCTGCTGCTAATTCTTCTCTGTTCTTTGACCAGCAGGGAGTAGTAATGTATGGTACAGCCAGCACTAGCCTCCCTGAGAGCTTTGGGTGATAAACCGCTGTCTTGCGTGGATCCTGACCTCACCATGTAAAAGGAGAAACTGCCTTCATAAACCAAACACAGGAACTTGTGTTTCTTCTCTTGCCACTCCAGTATCACTTACTTATTCCTGAGATTCATTCCAGCATGGTCAGAGCCAACAATTTCCCATGACATGGTAGGCTTTCTCATGAAACAGCAGTTTAGTTCTTCTGTAATTCATGAGGACAGGTACTTCGTTCAGAACCCACTGGGAGCCAAGGAGTCCAACAAGGACACGGCCCAGTCAGCACACAGTGTCAGTACACTCTCCATGCTTGTACTGTCTGAGACTTCCCACGTCCCCGGCACAGTAATGGCCAGTTCTCCCCACCTTTTTGTTCCACTATTCTTCACTTTCTGATCTCTTTCCTGATCACAGAATCATAGAATCATTAAGGTTGGAAGAGAAACGATTTGGAGAAGAGGTCAACTCCTACCTTACCATAATCTCCTTTCAGAAAGCTGTAAAGAGTAATAAGGTCTCCCCTGACCCTCCTCTTCTCCAGACTAAACAAGTGCAACAGGAAGATCACCTCTCTGCTCCTGCTGTAAACACTATTTCTGATACAAGCCAGGATGCGATTGGCCTTCTTGGCCACCTGAAAACACTGCTGGCTCATGTCCAACATGCCCAGGTCCTTTTCCTCCAAACAGCTTTCCAGTCACTCTGCTCCAAGCGTGTAGTATTGCATGGTGTTGCTGTGGTGCTGTTGTGGATTCTCCATCATGCCTTGTGAAACATCGGCTGGGTCTGGGACACAATGGCATTCCCCAACCAGAAGAACTGTGTCAGAGCAGAGCTCATGCTCCTGAATGGTCCAGCAGCTGCTCAGGAGCTACAGCCTTCTCCAGGGCTCATTTCTGTCAGTACAAACACAGGAATACTACCTCCTCAAAATTACCCTTGTAAACAAATCCTCTCTCTCTCTACTTTTTTTTTTTTTTTTCTTTTAATGACCAAATACTCTCTCCATTTAAGTGGAACAGCTTTGCAATTAACCTGCTTATCTTCAGTTCGCAGATCAGAGATCAGCCCACAGTAGAAGGGACTCAAAGACCATCAGGTCTAATCTTTTGTGGGAAGAAGGAGCCTACATGATATTGTCCAGTACCCTGTCCAATTGCATCTTGAAAACCTCCCATGGCAAAGAAAACTCCACGTTGTTACAGGGATGGATTATTCCCACTGTGAAAAATTTCTCATATAAAAATGAAACCTTTCCCAGGTGCAACTTGTACCCATTGCCTCTTTTCCTCTACATGTGGCTCCTTGTGGAGAGAGAGCCTCAGTCCTCTTTATAGCCACCCTGTAAGTACTGCAACAGCATGATGAAGTCCACCTTGAGCCTTCTCTTTTTCAAGGTGAAAATGCCAAAATCCTTCCATCTTTCCTCACAAGGAATGTAGATACCTATTTGAAAGATGAAAAGCTTCAAAAACAGATATTTTAAGAAACAAAGTGTCTTCTGAGGGTGTATTTCTGGCTCCCCAAACCTGCAAGTATAAACCAACACAAACTTTAAGCTTTTTTCACCCTTCTAGACTGTCAGTTTTGGTGAGGCATGGAATTGCTCCATTTTTCCATTCACAGCACTTTTTTGTTGTGGCAGATAGTATTTTTCTCTTGGTTCCCTGCTGTCTGCAGTAGACTCAGATCTAAGGATACAGGCAGAGAATGCTGCATTCTGCGTTTCAGCTGATCTGTCCCATCTAATATTGCATTCAAATATCGCACCCAATGGCTCACATCAAGCTCTCTTACAATTTCCCATTTGTTAAGAAAGAGGCCACAGAGCAGTGCTAAGTAAAAGCCTGTCCCAAGACACTCTTGATTTTTAACATGTGCCTGCTAGCTATTTCCAACACTGACCTTGTATCTAATCCTAAACTAGATAGGATGCATTTTAATGTAGGCCACGTTTCTGAAGTGTTTCGGTAGCATGCTTTGGCCTAAGCTGTAAGAGCACATACAGTACAATCCAGGAACCCCACAGGAGCAGAATGACTAGACAACAGCATACAACATGAGTCCAATTAATTACTGAAAAAAAAAACTGGTATAAGCAGTAACCTTTTCCATATGTAAATCAATTGCATAACGCTAAATACAGTAGATGCAATAGATTCTATTATGCAATGGCTTTACAATGCCAGCACGCCAGACTTAATGAATCCCTTTGAGTCTTCACATAGTGCTGGAAATTGAGCTTTCCATGTTGAGAAAGTCCATCTATGGGCAGCAAAAGGCCCCAGCGCCTTGCTGGGAAATCAGCCAGCTGCAGCCTGTGTCTGGAAGAGAATTAGTGCTCTACACAGCACTGAGCAAAGAAGGGCCCCATGGCACTTTCTGCTGAAAGAAAGGCTCACAAGCATTTTTTAGAGTGGAGAACCATGGAAGGCTGAGCACCAGCCTGAGCAGCATGGAGTGGTAGCTTCATGTGGAAGGAACACAACATGGAGGTCTGTCCTCACAGAAGGATGACACAGCCTGGGCAGAATTGCTCCGAAAGCAAACCACTTCAGGAGCTTTTACAAAAAGATGTTTAGCAAATAGCACCCAAGGACGAAAATCCCAAACAAACTTGGATAAACAAAATAGAAACAGTAATAGCTATGTTTTTCTGTTGTGAGAAAAAAAGCATCAGAACTGTAATCTTCGAACACATGAGTGTCTGTCTAAGCTTAGTTCTTGCATTTACCAAAAGGTTCATGTAGCACCTTATCATCCCAACTGCAAATAAGTGCATCCAGTGAAAATTTAAGTGGCTCATTTCAAAAGTCCTCTGGCATAACCGTGCATTATTACTTCCTATCTTTTCTCATCCTGTATCAGACTCTTATGTTATGTCCCATAAAGTATCCTAGAGCTAAATGTTCTTCATCTGTGCCAGTGTTTAGCTCAGGAACAAAATAAGGAAGAAAAAAAAAGTTTGTGCTCTACTTTTCCTAATGATACCTTGTTTTGTAATTACTAAAAGCATCACAGTCCTTAGACGGCTGCTGACACAGAAAATAAGGTCCTTGAAATTGTTTGTTTCATCACATTTTAAGAATTAATACCTTAGGTCATGTTAATCAGTTTCTGATATATGTAGTTTTCAAAATGCACTTCAGGGTAGAAAATGCTGGAAATGACTTATAACAACAAAGATATGAACTTTACTTGTTATATATCTTAATCTGAACATTACCAAAGTACTTTGCCATCTTAAGTATCTAAGAAGCCTTAAATAAAAAATAAATTCACCTCATTTAGTGAAATGGAACATCCTCTTTTTCCACGCCAAAGAGTTCAAATTTATTAATTTTGTAGCTATATTTTAAAATGAGTGTCAGCCCCTGCTAGATGACTGCATGATAAGTGTCTTGAAACTTCAGGAAAAGGCACTAAATTTTTCACAGCATTTGTGTTTCATTTTCAGCGTAATAAAAATATGGTGCCCTTTTAATAATGAATAATAGATCTCCTGGTGTGATTTACATGTGTGGATTAAATGTCATGTCTGAAAAGTTGCTGTTTTATTCATACTGAATTTCCCTCAAGTAAAACAAAATGGTACCCAGCTACTGTTACAATATTGCTAGTACCTTGCCACACTGGTACATAAATATTAACCGGCTGATATACTCCTTAAAAGTCTACAGATCTCTGAATTGTTCTGTCACCAACTCTGGCTCAATATGTATATGAACTGATTTAGTGCCATCTTCAGTTCCAGGTACATGCAGGAAAACATGTTGCTCCAGTACTGACATACTCCTGGAGCTCGCATTTTTTTGTTGATATACCAAATCTGGAAGGGCCTCTGCCGTACAGATGCCATGGAACTGGAGCCAAAAGGCAGGCTGGGGAGCCAGCACCAATTCAACTGGCCTTGCTGCTACACACACATGCTTCTATGTGGCCCTGCTTGAGCTGAGAACTAACCTGATGCCCTCCAGAGGTCCCTTCCCATCTCAATCATTTTACGATTCTGATTCCTTTAATCAGAGCTAAACTGACATCCCAGGTGACTGAGTAGCTTAAAGAACATTTTCTAAATGCCACTTGCATGCAGTCTCATTGACTTAAGATGTTATTCATAGCAGGTGAAAATTTCCTACCTGAACTTCCCCTTCTGCACAAGATCTCATTTCCTAACTTGGAATATTTTCCTGGGAAAGGTTTCCTGAATTGTTTACAATTTAGTTTAAAAATACGCAAATGTTTGAAATAGAGACACCAGCCTTAAAATTCATTTCTCATAGTAGGAGAAACTTACCCTCAAATGCCATCTAAGCCAACTTCCCTGCAATGAACAGGGACACACCTACAGCTCCATCAGGTTTCTTGGAGCTCTGTCCAGCCCTTGAATGTCTCCAGGGACGGGTAATCCACCACCTCTCTGGGCAACCTGTGCCAATGCCTCACTACCTTTACTGTAAAAAATGTTCTCCTTATCTTCTATCTAAATCTCTCCACTTTTACTTTAAAACCATTTTCCTTTGTCCTATCACAACACAGCCTGCTAAAGAGTCTGTCCGCTTCTTTCTTATAGCCTCCCTTTAGATACTGAAAGGCTGCTATCAGGTCTCCCCAGAGCCTTCTCTTCTCCTGCTTCATCTAAACCAGATAGCATTAACTCACTGAAAGTCTACAGTCCCTCTGCATAAATTAAATATATGAAAATGTCTTTGAAATGCTGGGTCTAAAACAAGTCCCCTTCAGATCATGCTGTTTGGTGCTATTTCTGAAATGGTGGAGCCATTTGAAACAGCAGTTACACTTTATCCCTATCCAAAGTGTTCATATATGTTTTGTACAGCATAATTTAACTTCGGGAAAAAAAAAAAAAAAAAACCTCATATGACCATCTGGCCTTACTGAAAACCAAATAAAATTCAACTGGAGCTATTAGGAGCCACTGTCTAGTATGCCGGCAGAGGTTATTAGGGGAGGTAGGCTGACAAACTAGAAAGGAGGACAGTGAAGGAAAGGGAACTGGCAAGCTGGAGCAAAGAACATTGATTAATGAACAAAAAACATTCTTGAAAGGTCGGGTGCGCAAGTCAGACTAGCCCTGAGGCACATCTAACTTACATGACCAGCACTTTCTGTACGCAGCAGGTAACCCATGCTGACACCAACTCTGCCGACATGACAGGGTTATTATTTTTGGAAGGATGTAGTGTTCTGGAACAATTTCTCTAATATATTAGTTAAAACTGTGCTTTTCCTTCAATATCAAGCATGCATGTCTTCCTTTTCACCATGTTTACACTGAACTCCTATCATTATTCCAGCCAATGAAAACAAAAGCTTATTCTTCATATGTGAGCTCTCGCATTTCCCCATTTCCCCTCATAATACATCCCAGGAAAGCAGTGCTGTATACATGGCTGTGATCAAGCCCAGATACTCAGGATCTCACCAGTAAGACCTCATTACTTGCACTAATTTTTGTAGTAGATATTAACTGTCTGCAGCCTGAAATTTGCCTCATCTCAGCACAGATCTTAAGGGTTTCTTCTGAAACATACCCTAAGATTGTGTGGCAGTAGCGAAAGATGAGCAGAAAGGTAGAAGTGATTGGGATACAATGCCTATGCCTTCAGAACAAGCAGATGAAAGAGCTTCTTTTAAAATTACAACATTAATCTTTTCCAGCCCATTGTACAGTAACGAAGACAGGAAATCAACAGGGGATCAACTGGTCCTGCATTTTAATTGGACTTCCTTGAGACCTGCACCCCTGATTAACTAGCCTAAAAATGAAGTTTGCTGAAGAAGTTAATTAAATGTCCTGTGTAAGATTCAAAGAGAAAACTGTGGAAAAAAATGCTAGAACTACCAAACATTTCTCTCAGACCTTTGGATGACGTACGCACCTGTTAAACAGTTTTTGAGTTCACAAAACTCACGGAAAGCCAAGTATGTGGACTTTGCACACACTCTTCAAAAATCCATGTCAGGCATTCCTTTACACTAAGGAGCTACTGGACAAAAAATGGGTCAATCTGAACTAGCTCTCACTTAGTTGAGAGAACAGAGCCATGTAGTTTTGAATGAGAGACATTTCCCACAGGGGAGCAAAGCAGCAGGCAGGACCCAGGAAAAGCACAGTGCTTGATAGCAAGAGGTGGGGGATGACACAGTCATTTTGCAGTACTGCTTTTAGTCTTCTCTTTCCAGTGAAATCTGAAGACAACACTTTTTGTTCAAGTTTATGGATATCTCAGTTATCTCAGCTTGGCATCAGTGATTTCTCTGACAGACATATGTATTTGTTTTAACATCACATAAGAGTCACATCCACAATTTCCTTCTTTATACAGGTAATTATTTTCATGTCAACAGCTGTATTTATAGACACACTGTTCATTTTCTATTACAAATGATAAACAATTAAGAAGCCAAATAGTGAACTAGTAGCAGTCTACATATCACAAACCCAATAGATGAAATGACATATCGACAAATAACTCAAAGCATCAGTGCTGCACATGAAAATTACTTATCTGAAAGGGATATGAATTGTCTTTCTGTTCTGTATCTACACAGTGCTTAGCAGAATGGAAGGGGTGGAGGAAAGATATCTGCCAGTCAGGTTGCACAGTAAAATGAATAGTAATCGAAAACGGAAAAGCTGTCCTTTCCATTCTACCAATGTCTCATAACAAAAAAAAAAAAGGACACTGAGAAAAATCAGGGTTGTTTTCCAAATTGTAAAGAAGCTTTTTTGTGCCAGAGAGTTTAACTGAGACCGATGCTTCAACCAGCAGTAGGCATTAGCTACAAGAGTGAGCAACTGACACACAACAATCCTGCCATGCACAGCATGCTTAGGCAGGAAAATATGTGTGCCTCAGTCGCAAAAGACAGAATAGAGCCTCAAGTATTTGGTCTCCTTCCAAAATAATCCAAATGCTGCTTTTTTGGCAAATAGGGGTCAATGGAGCTAAAAACTCACAGAAGGATTTGGGCATTCATGTGTTTATATACACCCACTCGTTCATTTATTATTCTAAAGCTACTTTACTGAAATCAAATTACATAGCTGACAAGCTGCATAGATAAGAGAGAATAAAAGTAAAATTTAAAATTAGCTGACAATACTACATGATGTACTGTATATTTGGCACTTTTAGAGTGAGTGATGAGGGTTAACCTAGGGGAAAAAAAATTGCGCCTTCCTAAATTGCACCTTAAATTATTAAATAAATTATGAACATGATGGAATGCATTAAATATATAAGCCTGAAGGAGAATGAGAGGATGTGTTTTAACTTTCAAAGCAAAGACAGCATATTTAAGAAGTGTTGCTTACCGCCTGAATACTTTGTCCAAAGTACATTTCAGTATTGTAGAAGTTTCCATCGTGACTAACAGGCGAAGTGGCTCTGGCCCAAGGCTCCTCCTTCTGTTTGGGCCACTGGAGCAAGCCACCACCAAGGCAGCTGAGAACAGAAAGTTTCAGGGTATAATGGCCTTTAGGGACCTTATCTTTGACTCCCCTCAGGCACCTGATGTGAACTTCTATCGGCTGCGGTGTCTTGGAGTAGTCAACCTAAGGAGAAAGCTCTGAGTTACTGACCTGGGTTGGGTTGATGTTAACCATACAATTAGCCAGAATAAATTTCTTCAAGAAAACAACTACCATAAGTATGCTTCTTGTTCAGCCTGAAATTACCTATTGCTAACATAGGATTTGCAAATAGTGAGGGCAAAAGACACAGAGATGACTGATTAAAAAAAAAAATAATAGAAATACCGCTAATAAAATGTTCGGTGTCCTTAAGGGGAAGGTGGAGCTGTTGAAGTGTGGCACCAGAAACAATTAGTCTGCAATTGTAAGGCAGAATTCACTGGAAAGCAGCATCTTCAAAGATACATTAAGCTTTGTAAGACAAGCACAAAACATGATCTGATGAGCAGGCTGCAAGCATGGAGAGACAAGGCAGGCCATGTTCTTGCACTAATTATTAGCATCGCCAAGGCTATTAGTACTGTGTAATAAGCAGAGTATCCTTTCGCCTTCTGATTATCATATAATCAGATTCTCTTACGAATAGTAATCAAAGTGCAACGCATGTAGAGTGTAATAACCACTCCCTACAGGTACATTTTTTCCAAGGCCATACAAAGAATCCAACAGCTGCTTGCTGTTGACAAGACGTTGTCTAAGTTACAAAATATTTAGTATGGAATAAATGTGTTGTGTATCTGAAATGACTTTTCAGTGCTTTTCTTGTACACTCAGCTTGTAGTGTGGAGGCTGGCAGAGGAAAGCAGGCACAGCAGGATGACACCTGCAAGGTTCACCTGCGTGAAGGTGTAGGGTCCATCCCACTATGACAGGAGACACATCAGTGCTGCCCAAATAGAACCTACAGGGTCAAGCATGTAATTAGGGAGTTCCATTTTGGCTCCTTTGTTGACTTGCAGATTCAATGGCTTCTACAATAACTAACTAATGCTTCAAATCAATAGTGATTTTTCCCCAATGAGATATCCGTTTCTCTCATTATTGTGAGACAGTGTTAGTACAAGAGTCATCTCCTTCTAAAGTAACGTGATACAAGAACCCGTGCCACATTTTAGAATCAAATGGCTACCTTGACTAGTGGGTTTAGTAGTCTTGCAGTTTAAACCTACAGTAGCTAATAATCTCTTCCTTAATCCTGCCTTGGATTTATTTTGGAAGAGATACCATATTTCCATATAGATAGAAAGCTTCTGGAATTAAATGAAGCAGTTAAATAAACAGCTGAATTTGTTAAACTTCTTTTGTTTTTCAACACAAACCATACTTAACAACTAATCTGAATGACAATTATTTTCAGCTTAATTAGAAAATCTTAATTAACAATGAAGATTTAACCTTAATATTTTTGGTTTCTAAATCATATATAAAAAAAATTAACATTATGTGAATAAATAAGACAATCTTTTTAAACCTCAAGGCAGGATTACTGATGCAGGCAGACTTCGTTATTAAACACATTCTAAATTAAACGCCTCTATGAATTTTATACTGAAATATATTGTGATAGTCTTGCATGCCAAATGTGACATTTTGTATTTTAGATTCATCTTCTGTAGTAATTTTGGAAATGTCATACAAACAAAGATTTTGTCATTTACCAATGGAATTACTATGCATGGCCGGTTAGCCATCTCTTTTCTGGCTCTTCTGGTTGTTTCAAGTCAGCAAGCCATAAAAAATCTTTATCTCTCTGAAACACAGCAATTTGGAAGATAATCGAATAGTGACTGGGGGGCAGAAACGCCAGTCTGAGGAATTATACCACAATCTCTCTTGCATTTACAACCTTCCTCAAAGCGAGTGTCAGTCGAGTAGGAAAAGGAGATAGAAGATTCATCATATTTCAAGCCTGTCTCATTTGCATGGTGGCATAGCTGTCTCATCTCCTGCTGAAAGACTTTGCTTGGCCAGCGCTGACAAACTGTTTTGAAGAACTCTTGCCATGCCCAAATGATTCATCATTAATAGCTTTAGACATTCTCTTTAAGCGTATAGTTTCTACTGCTGGAAAGCATATTTTCAAACCTGCTAAATTCTATCCTCTCAAACTATGAAAGGAAAAATATACACAGACTAATGCAATACAATCAATCTAGTCATTTAGCAGTTTGTGTCAGTAAAAGAGTACTCATGGAGGACCTCACCTTCGCACAAAGTTCTGTTGCTCCTTTTAATCCAGTACTCATGCCTGCAAGGTTACCGGAGCTGCCAGGAACTTCTCCACATCCATTCACCTCTGCTGCCAATGACTGGCTTCCTTGTCTGCAGCAGTTACAAAGGGAAGAGGGAAGAACAACTGAAAAGGAATCAGCTGCGATGCAGACATGAGAAACTCTTGCCATTGGAACTATATTGCAGTTTGATGTTTTCCTTGAACATATCATATGCCCTGAAGGGCACCCAAGGGAAGCAATAGTGTGCTACATGGAGGAACGGCTAGGCTTCAAGAAGTAGCATAGGAAAACTGCAGTCACAGCTTTGTTAATATGCATATTATTTGTCAGTCTGTGCCACAGGCTGACATAAAGGAACTTTTGGGCTCAGATTCTAAATTAACTACGTTAAAGTGGGAACCCACTGCCCCTGTTGACACTTTTCAGGACTTACAGACCTCTTTGGAACACGCTTTTGAGAATCATCAGTCCTTTGGAAAAGGGGTTTCTCCTTTACCAATTTTACATATTACTTTTGTTCTGAAACAGTCTTGTATTTTTAGATTTATCTTATATTTTTAATAAATCTAATTTAAATTAGTATTATGTATATAATTAATATATGAATGTATACATATATGTATGTGTATTATTTATACATATGCATGCACAGCTTTTCAGCTGTATGTGAACCATTAAACCTTCCTTGGCATTCATACGTTAACTTTTTGTTAAAGTAACTTTGGGAATAATTATACCTCCACAAAGAATTCTTGTTTAGGAATGGTCCCTGTGTCAATACAGAACTCCAGGAAATAGCGTAAGTACAGACCTTCACCCCAACACTACATTACTTAATGCATAGGGTGCAAGAAAGGTATTGTAAACTATGAGAAAAGTCCTGTTTTCTAGTGCACAGCAGGAGCAAACACAAAGCTGAGTCATTTATAATAAGCCCTACAAAACTTCGTGCTTTGGCAATCCCATTCAATCTCTCAACAGACACAGAACCAGGAGCAATTCCTCTGTCCCTACTCTGCACTTGTATCTAAACAGGAATGGCCCTAAGCTCTCAGAAGCTGGAGGATAATCAGGCAATCTGTGGCCCAGGGCCAGCAACAGGAACTTCCTGCAACATGCCAAGAGAAGTCTTGCAAAGCTAGGGAGAAATCACCGTACTAGTTACAACTGGAATTCAGGATTAGCTTGGACATATAGACAATACAGAAAACCAGAGGACAAGCCCTTCTGGGCTGCCTACCCATGTATCAGCTAAGTTTTTAGTCACCATCAAAAGAAAAAGGTGAAAGCTGCTGTTCATAAAGAGAAAAAAATTCTCAAACAACAAAGTTTTGCCTGGCTGCACTTCTGGACTATTCCCACTCCGAATTTTCTTTCTGGCTTTTGGAAAATTCAGTTCCAGCATCTACACTCTTGTTCCCACTTTTGCAGGCTAGATGATCATGTCAGAAATAAGATTAACACAGTTCTTTATTAAGAGAACTATTTGCAGTGATTTGGCAATCATGCTAAACATCCCAGTCTTGTGTACACACGCTACTCAGAACAGTTTGAATTCCACTCTTCTGAAGCTGATACTTCTTTCTCCAAGTTCTTGATACATTGCTTCCACCCATTTTCTACTCACTTTCCCTGCTCCTTTTAAAAATTATTATTTTAGAAACATAGGTATCAGTTTTCATCAGTAAAATTACCACTGACACAAAGCTAAATTGTTTTCCACATTTCTCTACCAGATGAACTGAATCACGTAAATGCACAGGCAACAGCTGAATTAGCTGGAAGATCTGCATGGACATTAGTGCCAATAACATAGCTGGGAATTTTTGCTAAGCCAGTACTGATCAGAAGTAAGGACAAGAAACCATGATGCTCAGGATTGAACACAAGAAATGCATGGTCAATCATCTTTAAAAGTTTTCTTCTTGAGCTGCATTCAAGTAGTCTTGGGTTGTTTCCTTAAATGGAAGGAGCAGAAGATGCTCCTTGAATGTGATTAGCTAATTCCTAGAGCTGAAACCTCTGAGAAGTTAACTTTTCTCCTCAGGAAGAATCATCCGTTTGTAACTTCATACTTATTTAGCTTCTCACGATGGAAATTATTTCATTTAATTTGGTTAGAGCTGCATTGACACAGAGGTTCATTAGGATGCCCATTTGCTTGCAATTCAATTTAAAATTAAATACACTTTGTTGTTGATTTTATTACTTCTAAACTACTGTATCTATTGCCTTTATTAGCTGCTAATACACAATTATGAAGGTAAACAGTTTCCATTACTGAACATCTAACATTTAAATAACCACATTTGATCTCTTTTTGGGTTGTACCGTTTTCCTCCTTTCTCCCTTTTCACTGGGTATTAGATTCAAGAGCATAATTTAGTCAGTCAAGTTAGACTTCTTTTATGCTCTCCAGCATGCTCATCAGCTGTCACAATAAACAGAGCTTCTTTAGCTATATCCATAAGGGTTATTTATTTCCTCCATTCACTTCTTTACAGGTAATTTGACGCATGTATTTATCTGAAGGTCATGAATAGCTTGATCATGAAAACATTGCTCCAATTCATATTTCCTTCACTCTCTGGGGGTAACTCAGAGGCAGGGATGAAGGGCACTGGGAGAAGCCATTCGGTCACCTTTTGAAGTGCACTGTGTATAACGTTTAAAAATTGCAGACCAAGCAGGGTATCTGAAAATGGAGGTAACCAAAACAGAGGCTTCTTTCAGAAGATCAGACTTAATTTTTCTAGGCCTGAGGTCCTTTGTATGGGAGAGGTTCCATTCATTAATATCTGTAAAGCACTGAAAGACCTTTGGAAGGAAAGCACACTGGATGTAAGTACAAAGTAGCCCTTATCTGACATACCTTTGAAAGAGCTTATGAATCCTGGATTGCAAATTTTTTTTGTCATGGTGGGAGGCTTCTTTGTGGTGCTTTGAGTTCTACAAGAAAATAATAACAATAATAATAATTCCGTTTGTTTCCAAACATACAGAAAGATCGTGGAAGTAAAAGCCATGAATAAACAATTTTCTGAATGTTTGCCTTAAGTCTTCTGGTTGAAGTTTTTCAGAAGCAGTTAGGAATTCGAGCTATCACTACTTTATTCCATTATGTTCTCTCTTTTTTTTTTTTCCTCATATACTTTTGTGTATATATGCTACATTAATTCTAAGGGAAACTACATTCTAATCTTCCCTGAAAAGCTTCATCTTTACAATGTGCATTTGCACTGTGTAATGTCCCACAATGCTTCTTTTTTGCAGTATCTAACTGTTACAGATACATATGCATACATGTATGCATATGTAAGTTTGTTTGTGCATGCATAACAAGATGTAACACACAAAACAATTACTCACAGAATACTGGAGAGCCCACAACTTGCCCTGCTCCAAAACTTGAGGCCCTGTAATATCACTGCTGTATTTAGGATACTGGGCAAGAGGAACTGATATTTTTGGATGTTGCAACACATGGGAGGCTAACTCAGATAAGCCATCACCTCCCCCAGCAGTTCTACTACAGCTGTCTGGCATGAAGCTCTTGGACTACTTCTGGCTGAAGTTCACCAGAACAGGGACTAGGCCCCATGTTTTCTCTCATCCCCACACATGCTGGCACTGAGTTTTTCTGCAGCTTGGTTAATCACCATGTACACCATGTAGGAAGGGCTGGGAGCCGGCTTCAGTCCCATCTCTGCTCTGGTAGAGTTTGGAGCTCTCTGGTGAGGGCAGTCTGGGCTGCCACAGCTGGGGCATTTGAAAGTGTGCTGAGCTACAGTGTGCAGTGTCCTCAAGAATGCCTAAAGATAAAGGCTTCCAATCAGTTTGATGGCAGATGGGATGAGTGTTTAAAGTTTTGGACAGAAGAAGTTAAAGCTAAAGTTAAGAAAGTGAGAGAAAGACTTAGTTCATAATTTATCTCCTAGATAAAGCTCTCAGGAATGCCTGGGACAGACATTTTTATGAGGTAGGTATTTAGATTAAGAAGTAAGAAGACATAGAAAACTTGTTTCACCTAAAATATCAAGTAGCTTTAAGAGTACAACACCTTTCAGATGATGCCAGTCTAGGCTTACGCTGAGCAGGAATAGATTTTTGTAAAAAATTGATTATATTACCAGATTCCCATAGCTATCCAATCCCCTTGTTTATCTTTCTAATCTTAATTAAATAATGAATATTCAAAAGAAAATATTAATTGGGCTTCTTTGTACAAACTACACTGTTTTCCATCTCTCTGTCTCTGAAGTGGCAGTGGGAATATAAGTTAAAACTATTTCTTCCAGATCCTAGTAAAATATTTGTCACAGCATGTCATGATAATTTTTAAAAAGCTCTATCATCTACCTAATAAATTTGTTAAGTTTATTCAAATCTTATTGAACAGGAAAAGTGCAATGAGTCATGGTTAATATTTCTTTACCTACACTAAGAAATAAAATATATCAAAAATTCAGTGCTTAGGGTCCTATTCAGAAAACCTCTAAGAGTCTGTAATACATCTTCTACATGATTAAAGAAAAAAAAAAAAAAAAAAACAGGAAACTTGCTTTAAAATGAATTATTCACCACCTTGAATAAATTTCCATCTTTCCTATTTGCAAAACCCCAAAGTCAGTTATGTAAATTTTAACCTACACTAATTACCTCAGGGGTGTGCAAACTAAAGGAAAGTAGATGCAGTAGAAGAAAAAAAATCTAGACATTTCCATCACCAGGAAGCAATTTAATAGAGGAAAAAATGTGTAAGTTTTCAAAACCAGAGCAGCCCATGTAATTTTTTTTTTTTTTTTAAATGTGGTTTAATCATTGCCGCAATACCCCTTGAATCAGAGATTTACAGGAATAAACTCAAGAGCCTTTTCTCAATGGCATATACCATCGCGCACATAACTAAGCCCGTTTCTCATCATGACACCCGCATTGTCTAGACTGTAAAAATGACCCATTGTTGGCAATGGGCGTTCCCAACAAGAAGGCATGAAATGTGGTTTTGCTTCATGTCAATGCAGACATTTAGGGGCCCCTTCAGAAAGTGACTAAAATATGGGAACCACAGAAACCTCCTTCAGAGCTCACAAGAGGTGTAATGGAGAAAGCAGGGCATTGCTTGAGGACAGAAGGGCTCAATCACAGCACTAGTTTATCCCATTTCCTATCCTGATACCAGGCAGCACTTTAGCTGTGGAGCCCCCTTCTTCATACATCTTTCTCAGTTTCCTCATTGGATATCATGAGGTTTAATTATGTAAATGGCTCGTCTACTGATTTCAGAAAGCACGATCAAGACCCGTAACAGAACAAAGTCTTTCAGTTTGGGCTCAGCATCAAGACAAACAATGGTGAATATTGTTCCTACAGTAGGCAAAAACAAGAACCTGACTCAATACTATAAATCAGTGCTGACTGACAATTTTCATTCTGAAACTATTTCACAAATGGTAAATTTTGATTCCTGTAGCAATTTTCAATTTGGAAAAAAAATCCACAAAACCCCTTCCAAAGACATCCTTTTCATTGAAGAGAAACTTGACAAAATTCAACAAACTTTCAAGAAAAACATGATTGGTATTCTATCATTTAACGAAGTCTTGCCATAAAATATTTACCCTTCCTTTTCAGTGCATTCCCAGTATTGCTATTGCAAACTTCTGCTAAGCGATTCACCTTGTCATGATTTGAAGCAGTCAGTGGAGCCTTGCCCTGATGAGATATCATTCCTTGTGAGGAGAGCTACGAGGGCTCACCTTCCTCCCCACTAGACAGGGGCATAGCAGAGGAAGCGTGAGGACAATACTAAGTAGGATCCCACTGCCCACAGCTATCCCGCATACGGGGAATCCCAGTGTCTCACCTTCATTCCTCTCCTTGAGAAATCCCTTATTATCAGTACATCACAGCGCAGGTAGAAACAAGCCCAAAGGGCTGACATTCCAGCCATAAACACCCAAACAAAAGTTCTTCAGAGTTTCCATCTGCTCATCCCAAAACATTTTGCAGTGAAATCCTGTCATCCTCATTTTCACATGTGAAAGAAGTGAAAATGACTTGCTTGAGCTCACCTAGCAAACAGTTGTCAGGACTAGAAACAAACACTACGTCTGTAGTCCCAGCAGTGCTACCCAGCCCTCCTCCTCCACATTCTGGCTGCTGTGAGAAAGTTCACTTACAGGAACTTTCAAGATCTAGTGCACTGCATAGCACAGAACCATTTGAGATCAAGAAATAATATTCGAGATACATTAACTTTTGTGCAATGTGAGATTTTGAGAGAGATATATTCTCCATGTTAAAAGCAAAGAGATCACAAGGAAAATATGTATTGAGATATAAGCGGCATGATTGTTCTTCATTGAAAGCAGAGTCTAGCAGCTGGACAGTGCCTGCCCAGAGAGCTGCACACACTGGAATTTGATTGACCTTGTTTAGGAGATGGCTACAAACCACATTTAAAGTTGCGTCAAAATCCTGTGTACGTGATAGCATTATTCATGGCACTCTCTGCCAAAAACATGCCACAAACTCTCAGTCAGGTTTTTAAAAGGGAAAAAGAAAAAACAACCCCCCTGCCATGACTTTCCCTCTAAAGAGAAAATTAAACTCATTTACTGTTCATGAGCATAAAATTTAAAATTTAGACAATTGAGACATTTGTAACAGCTAGAAAAAAAAAAAAGAACTCACGCTCTTTCAGAATTGATCCTGCAGAACACGAAGTGAGATTTAGTTTAGTCATGCTCCAGCCTTTTTACACTAAGTAATATGGATACATTTAGTGACATTACAGGCTGATCGTTTCAGTAAATTTGTAAAGCTTTGCATTATCTTTAACAACCTTTCAGCAGTGAAGACTGAGCTACCAGTCAACACAGAAAGGCAGTATACTGTTGCAGAGCTGGAAATTTTGTAAAATATAAGTATTAAATTCAAGACACTAATTTTGAACAACTACAGAAAGTTAAACACTGGTTGCAAAATAAATATGCTAAACAAATTCCTGAATTTCCATAAAATTCAGATATTTTCATGCAGGTTTTTGATCCAAGATGAACAGTACAAAGAAATTAAAGAATTTGAATCACTTCTCTTAAGACACTCCAAGAAAACCTTGGAGGGATCTCTGCTGCAGAGCTACACAGCAATTTCCGTCTCAGGCCTCACAAGGGAGGACTTGCCCTTCTCATTTCTGTCATGCCGTACACAGAGAGGCCACCTGTAGTTTCTCCAGGACCACTAGATATTCCTTCAAATGCTTCTCATTTCACAGTTGAGAAGATATAGCATCAAGGTCATAAAGCTTTGATGTCCTCATCAAAATCTACAGTGTGTCACAAGTGTATGCAAGGCCATTTATCAGTGTCTGACAACCATAGCAGAGCACTGAAAATGTACAATGCTGCAGTGGCTCTTGCAATTGATGAAGAGACTTTAAGCATAAATGTGCTACCCTGTGAAAGCTCTGCTAGTCCAGAAGGCTTCATATGACCAGCTACTAAGAAGATCTGGGTAATCTTAGCCTAAATATTAGGACATTGTAGAGGATGGTAACCACTGTTAGGCAATATATTCTCTACAGTGCAAATTCACTCAGCACAAGCAACACCAGTGGAAACCAAGTGAACTATGTCAATCCTTTAATTTGAAATGTTCATGTTAAGAAAGAAAAATAAAGAAAGAAAGAAAAGGTGAATACAAGCTAGTAACAAATCCAGGTTTTACTTCTCTACTTTCTGGATATCAGCAGCAAACTATGACACGAACGACTGAAGGAGAAACTGAAAGGAAATACTGACTGGAAATACTGAGACATTTTTGTGGTTTCCATCCCCTCCCCATTCTTCCTTAATTTAAAAATGTTTGTCAATTTCAGCACAGAATGTTTTTATTATTTCTATAGACTTTTCAAAGTCCCTCATGAAATTTTACTCCCTTAATTCTCTCATTTTTCCCTAAAGGCGGTATCTATTTTTAGGCCTGTTTTGCAGATAGGCAAAACTGAGTCATAGTAACAAATTTGCTTGTTACAGCCCCATAAAAACTGATGTTTAGGTCTGAGGTTACAGTCCACATCTTTCTCAGTCCTGTTCCTTTTTCTATCTGACAACACAGCATTGCCTCACAAATTTGTCTGTATAATTGTAATCTAAAAGCATAATCTTTAGTTTTTTTCAATAACTTCCCTTTATATTGGCTTTTACGTCATCTTCTATTTCAAGCGTACCAATACAGTTGAACACTTCAAAATTAAGAAACATTCACCAACCATTAGTGTATGAAAACTACAGCAAGGGAGATAATTTAAGCACACTTTGCTGTATAAGTGACTTAAATACAACAGTGAAAATTACAAGTTGAAATGTCTAGAAATTTTTCTCTACACATAGGTGTCCTCCTACAAGCCCCCACGTTGTTCCATTTCACTTCTACTTTAAGTAAAATGTGCAATCAGTTCACATTTTCAGCTGCAGTGTAAGCCCTGCTTGTCTTACCTGTTTCCCAGATGCTAACATGAACAATGATACCATAGTGTCATGCTATGAAGAAACGTCATTGAATGTATACTTTTTAGTATATGTTCTCATTCAAACCATTAGTTCCAAAACCTGTGTCCATTCTAAGGGTCTACTACATAGGTCTTTCCACTACTAAATTATTCTATTCCACGAAGCAATGCTCAAAAGCACAGATTCCTCTCAGCAAATTCAACTCTAATGTAAGATCACAAAAAGAAATATGTACAACATTTAGGCCAATTAATTTATTTGTAGTTTAGTAAGACTTGTGTAGTCTATCAGCTCTTCTTGTCATAAAAGCTAGTCTACAGTACCCTTACCTACAACTGGGGG
>PPHD01001420.1:0-43512 GCA_002909625.1 Bambusicola thoracicus
GAAACTGCGTTCACCTGTGCCCCTGCAGCTGACTCAGCGCTCGCCTCAGGTGGGCAATCAGAGGTTCAGGCCCTGATTCAACAGTTCCCATACAGTGTCTATATAAACTAAGTAATAAAATGTAAGCAATAAAGAACAGTTCCCTGCAAAATTAAAAGCCAAGTAAGGAAGAAAAAAAAAAAAAAAGAAAAGCATGAAGAAATCCTCTACAGACAGTAAGTAATTACACTGATAAAGATTAAGTAGAATGCAGCTCCACGCTTGCTCCAGAAGCACAGCCAACGCAGCTACTCAAAGCCCCACCTCCAGCAGTTCTGGAGATGAAGAAAAACTTTCTGCAAATCTGAAACAGTTTTAAATGAATACATACACACACACCCATAAGCAAAGATAAATACCTCTAGGAATCTAAACATCACAGAGAGGATATTCTTGGTATGAAGGCGAAGGTGTTCATTTGTTGGTATTCTGTGAATGATTTCAAGCACTAATTTCCGGAGTTGCTGTTTAAATAAATAAATAAATAAATAAATGGCTTCTGGGATTTTTTAGAAGACCACAAAAACAACAGTCAGCCCAGGCATGTTTTCTACTTCCATATTTGAGTGTCCTTAAAATAAAAAAGCCACCTTACTTTGCACTGGCACGCACTTAGATGCAAACAC
Organism: Bambusicola thoracicus; assembly: GCA_002909625.1. Taxonomy (NCBI): domain Eukaryota; kingdom Metazoa; phylum Chordata; class Aves; order Galliformes; family Phasianidae; genus Bambusicola; species Bambusicola thoracicus. Next base: position 666 of record PPHD01001420.1, read on the forward strand.
AAAAAGCTTCCTAATTTAAACACGTGAATAAGCCAAATGTAACAATCACTGTTGAAAATGAGGTCCTTAAACAAGCCTGATAAACCTTCACTGATACAGATTCTCATCCTTTGCCTTTTGTTACAACGTGTAACAACTTTTCAGTGAGAAAGCCAAGCCCAATGCATCTAGCCTTTTTCCCCCACTGCTCTTAGAAGCACGATTGCAAAGTTTAAAAGCAACATATTCAGAAACTGGACCTCTTCAGCTTCACTTCGAACAACAGATCTATTTTTAAGACCAAAGATAGTACAGAAGTCGGTTCATTGGGCTAACCAAGTGTGTCACTGAACAAGCAGCCTGCTGCATGCACCGCAGAGGGCAAAGAGATGCTCTGCACGGCTCACCTGAGCTGGCTTCTCCTGCAGAAACTGAACTTCTCCGTCCTGCAGGAAGGTGAGAAACCTCGGGATGATGTGTTCCAGGAATGTAGAATATTGAGGGGATGATGTCACATTCTAATTAAAAAGGAAACAAAAACATGAAGACATACAACACGCTACCACAGATTGTATCAAGTTACATCCAAAGCTTCTAGAAAATATTTTCAGTGATTTTTATCAGATGTAGTACTTAAGCATCTGCTGACATACTACAGAGTTGGCACCTTTGAAACAAAGGCACACAAAACCCCACGAGGATATTTGCAGATAGTCACTTACTGTAATAGTAAGTTCTGTTCAGCCTGTGCACACACTACAGCAGAACAATCACAGACATCTTAGTCCCTTATGCACACTAAGTAAGGATTAAGCCTTTTAAATAATACAGTTGTAATAGCTCTAATTGCATTTCACCGCATTAACCTAAACAAAACAGTTTGCTGGACAGGAGATTCCACTGATAGCTCATCAACAACTGAAATCTGCACAGTGCCGCACTTCCAGCACCTTGCATAAAGCTTACTTAAGAATATCTGAGGACACCAAAGAGTACTAAAACGGGTATTTTTGTGTGCACACCACAGACTAAGCAAGATCACTTCAAACAAAGCGGATTTGGACAAAAGCTGTTACAGCAACAGCACCTTTTTCTTATTTATTTATCTATTACAACACAACTAAAAATACAGACACAGAGAATTACAGCTATTCTAAGATCTTGCCTTTATTTACTCTACAAAAGAACAAGTTCTCCATAATTTCAGAACAGACACATACTAACCAGGCGTTCAATGACAGTACAACGTGACAAACATATACTTGGTTCAACTTGTTTCTCAGCTTTGTTTCTGGTGCTCATTTAATCCTGATTTATCACTGAGCAAGAGATGTCGCTTAAGTCATCTCCACTCCTGATGCCAGACTGCATCTGACAGCTCTCCTCACTTCCTGTGGAATTATTCAGGAGTAACAGAGGCCCTTTTGCTTGATGAGAACAAAATACATACTCAAAATAAATAAAGCTATGCTTAAAATACAGAGGTTTCAGATCATTCAACTAAATAGAAAAAAGAAAACATATGACATCACCTTTATTTAAATGCTTACTGAATAATGACTTCAGAATAAAAGAGCTCTCAAGTTCAAAGATGACCTCTTCAAACACCTGGGTAGTTGCTAAACGCAGCAGTAACATCAGTGATTTACAGTAGAAATCACAACTCACAACATACACAATCTTTTAATTGCACGATATCAGATGTCAAACTGACAGACATGAGGCACCGTAAGGACTGCCATCCTGAACAGCTTTTCTTATTAATTACCTCAAAATTCTCACTGACTTCTTGCATCATTTTCAATTTGGTTTCATCAGCTGAAAAAGGAAATTCAAACAAGAAATAAGTAAATACAAGGCTAAACCATGAAAGCAAGCACCAGGCTCACTGCTGAAAGAAGCAATCAGATCTTATCAGTTTAGCTGTCACCGCCAAATTATAAGGCACGCAGTTCTCACAAACATCCCTGTCATACAACCACACACACACACACAACTCTCTCTCTTTGGCTCAAGGAAATATTATTCATCACTTTGCTTCTTCAAAAACCGATATTTTAACAAAGTTTAAACTGAGTTTAGCATGCATTTGTCAACTTTCTGCACAGTATTCAGACATTTGTGAAACAAACCACAAGTGAACACAATTCTACGATTCTATTAGCAGTCTGTTCTGATAGGACAAGGAGAAATGGTTTCAAACTAGAAGATGGGAAATCTAGATTGAATGTACGGAAAATACTTTTTGCAGTAAGGATAGTGAGGCAGTGGCACAGGGTGCACAGAGCAGTGCCCGTGCCAGGCATCTAAGCTCAGGGGATGGGTCTGAGCACTGATGGAGCTGTCAGTGTCCCTGCTCAATTAGCAGGGAGTTAGACTAGATGAGCTTTAAGAGTCCCCTCCAATTCAAAAGTGATTCTATGATTTAACTGACAACGCAAAAACAAAACTGTATCTTACGTGTGTTGACATCTGTAAGAGCAGCCACAAACTGAAGGTACTTTTTCATCAGAGTGGTTTGGTCCACTACTGTGGGCCCTTGTGCTGAAACAAACGCCATCTTGGGGGAGGGAGGATCAGCTTTCACTACGTAAAATCAAGATCAACACACCTACAAAATACGTATGTGTGTGTTAGTTTACACATCTGTTTAATCGCAGTCATCATATTACCTAAACCCATTCATATGGCACATTGAAGAGGACACATCTCACTCCCAGAGTCACAGGGAGTCTTTGCTGGCCCACATGAACAATGCCTGGTGTGCACAGCACCCAGGAGCACAGGTCTATACTTCCAAACAGCCAAGGCAACCCAGCTCTTCCCACTTGCCCTCTTTGCATCTACTCCCAGGCCTCACATGGAGCACTGCACCCAGGCCTGGAGCTGTTGGCGTGGGTACAGAGATGCTCAGAGGGGCGGAGCACCTCTCCTGTGGAGACAGGCTGAGGGAGCCGGGGCTGTGCGGCCTGGAGAAGAGAAAGCTGCTGGGAGACCCAAGAGCAGCCTCCCAGTACTTATATGGAGCGTATAAACAGGAGGGAAACTGACTTTTTACACAGGTAGATAGTGACAGGATGAGGGGGAACGGTTTTAAACCAAAGGAAGGGAGCTTTAGGTTAGATGCCAGGGAAATTTTTCTCTAAGAGATTGGTGAAATGCTGGCAATGCTGTGCAGAGCTGTGCTGCCTCATCCCTGGAGGTGCCGAGGGTACGGATGGGCAGCCGGAGCTGCTGCCTGATCTGGGGGCTGGCAGCCCTGCCCGCAGCAAAGAGATGGAACTGGGTGAGCCCTGAGGTCCCTTCCAGCGCAACCGTGCTGGGCTCCCGAGATCCGTGTCAGCATCTGCGCCTTCTGCGTCCCCCGGAGCAGCGGGCTCAGAGCCGCCCCGTCGCCGCACTGCCGCTCTGCCCTCCGACCCGCCCGCAGCCCACCTTGGCAGCCGCCTCCAGCCACCCGCCGCCAGAGCTGCCAGCGGCCGCGCCGCCGCCGCCGCGAGCGGCCCTACCCGCCTGCAGACACCCGCATTCAGACGCCGCTCGCTCCTCAGCCTCCCGCCCCAGCCTCCCGGCCCGGGCCGGGCCCGGCGCCGCTCACGGCCGCTTACCTCCACCTCCCGGTGCTCCCCGCTGCCGCGCCGCCATCACGCCGCCCCCATCCCCACCGAGCCGCCCTGCCGACACGGGAACAGAAAGAACGGCCGCTCCGGCGCTCCCCGCGGCCCGAGGCCTCCGAGCGCGGTGCAGCCGGAGCGCGGCCCTTCCTCCTCCGTTCCGCCCCGCGGGCAGCTCCGCTCCGGGCCCCGTCGCCCGCCGCTTCACCCCGGCCCGCCCCGCCGCCGGGCCCGGCCCGCCGCCCTACGCTGCTCGCCCCGCGGCCCCCCGGCTCCCTCCTTTGTTGCTGCCGGAGCCCGGCGGCAGCGCATGGGCGCAACGGAAGCGCTCGAGCCCAGTTCCGGCCGCCTCCTCCCGCCGCCCGCCTCGCGCGCACCCCCGGGCGGAGCGCAGCGCAGCGATCGCAGCGCCGGCACAGTGCGCGAGGTCGCCCGCTGCCGCCGGGAATGGCGCTGCCCCGGGGTGTGCGGCCCCGCCGGGCCCGGGCCTCTCCGCGGATCGTCCGCCCCACTGCTGCGGCCGCGGACCGCGCTGAGCCCCACAGGACGCGCAGCCCGGTGCGGGGAACGGCTGCTGGGCACGGCTGGACGACACCCGTCGGGCCGCCCCGTGGGCTCCTTCGGCGCACGCTGCGCTGAGGGCTCCTCGTGCGCAGCCTCTGGAGAACGGCGCGCCCCCACCCCGCTGAAGCGGGCCCGCCCCGCCGCGGGGAGCTCAGAGGGGCTCTGGTCAGACGGAGCCCTGCAGGTCGCGGAGCTGCGGCGGGCAGGGCTGCCAACCGCTGGGTCGGGACAGCCCCGCGCTGTTTATGTCTAGATTTTACCCGCCGGTGGCCTTGCGGCAGCACAACCCCGCGGGACCTTCCCCCTGGGGGCGGTTGGGCGCTGCCGAGGGGGAGCGGCCCCGGGGGCGGACGGACGGACGGACGGAGCGCCGCAGTACCGCGGGCGGCCTCGGGGGCAGCGCCCGGCGCGGAGCGGTGAGCGCCCGTCATGCTGCGGCTGAGCTGCGTGCTGCTGCCCGGCGTGCTGCTGCTGCTCGGCCGCGCCGCCACGGCGCCGGGTAACGGGGGGAAGGGGCTGCGGCCCCGGGAGATTGAGAGGCGCTCGGAGCTCGGGCGTGGGGCTGCGGGAGCGCGGGGTGGGGATGGGGTGTCACCTCGGGGAGCTGGGGCAGCCCGGGGCTGCTGGTTGCCCGAAGCTGGGAAGCGTTTCTGCTTCACGCAGCCTCCGGCTCCCGCTTTGGCCTCGCGCTGCGCGGGTCGGAGAGGTGGAAGGGACCGTGGAGCGCCGCTGAGCTCCATTCCCGCGGGGGAGGCACTGAGCTGCGGCGCTGCGCTCGGCGGCTGCGGGGCGGCCCTGGCGGGGCAGAGCCCGGCGATAGCCTCCAAGGAGAGGTGCGATAGATAACCGCGAGGCGGCTGTTTTTTTCCCCGAGTTTCGCTGGGAAGAAGCGGAGGACGTCCTGAACCTTCTAGAGAGCTGGAACTTCTCAGCGATCGGTTTCATTAAATCACATTTTTCTCTATGAACAGACTCAGAGCTGTCCCTTGCCCTGTAGAAGGGCAACAGAGGTCTAGTTTGGTCAGTACTGTGAAAATTGTTTTTCACCATTCCTTGGCTTCCAGATTTGCTCAGCACCTGCAACCCAGGGAATAACGTGAGGGCACTACATGGATGCTTTGGGCTCCTCTCCCATCCCTGCCAGAGGGCTGCAGGGAAGGCAGTGCAGAGATTAGCTGGCCCCACTGCTCCCTCCTGTCCCCGTGAGCAATGTTAGCTGCTGGAAGAGTGAGGGAAGCCCACAGCTGCACAGTGCTCTGCCTAGTATTGCCCCCATGCTCTCCCGTGAGAGAACAGCTGGGCAGAGAACGGCTCAGGGTGGCAAACTGCCAGATCCCCTTCCCAGCTCTGTCCCACTTCAAAGCTTGCAATGGCTGTCGTGTTTCGATTTAGCAGATCATTTCATCATAAAACAGCTTAGGTTGAAAGGAACCTTATAGCCCATTCAGTCCCAACCCCTGGCCATGAGCTGGCTGCTCCCCAGCAGCACAGGCTGCCCAGGGCCTCATTCATGGCCTCAGACACCTCCAAGGATGGGCAGCCTGTGCCACAGCCTCACCATCTGCTCAGTAAATTTTATTTACATTCATTTCCAGGCTCTTTTCAATCTGTCCAGTGGCCGGGCAACGGGCACTAACTGGGGCGTAGGAAGTTCCACACAAACATGAGGAAAGATTTCTTTGCTTTGAGCCTGACAGAGCACTGGAATGGGCTGCCCAGAGAGGCTGTGGAGTCTCCTTACAGATTACAGAGAAGAAACAACCATACTGATGTTTTACACTCAGTTAGGAGGAGGTTGAGCTGTTCAGTATAGCTGACAAAGGAAGCAATCGGATGAAATCTTACCTGGCTTTGGAAGTTCGTATTTTTTAGGACAATGGTTTGCCCAGTGAGAGATTTATTGAGGCCAGCCTGGTAGTTTCTGTTTTCTGTAGCTGCAAAGGATTGTTCCAAATCCTCACCTTTGGTTTCTTCACTCTGCTCCTCACTAGCACTGCAGAATCAGAAACACAAAAAGATGTGGAGGGGATATTACTGAAAAGTTTTGCTTTCTCCTTCACCTGTATTTCAGCTTCTCGAGTCAGGGTGACTTGTGCTCAATTAGAAATTGATTGGAACAGTCAAGATTAGAGCTGAACGTGGCCTTCTTCCAGAAGCAGGAAGCTCAGTGACGGCGTTGTTAGACCATTAGTGACACTGGGCCTGCAGCTATAGCCTAACTCTGCCTGTAAAAACTCCTCAGAGTTTCTGGGATGTTCTAATCAGAGGCTCCGTCCTGCTGTTGACACTTCTAGGACCCCCTCTAACAGGTGTTTAATGTCGGAATGCATGTATGCACACAACAGTTTGTGTTCCAGGTTTCTAAATGGCAAAAAGGTGGTAGTTTTAAGTTAGTGCTGTGAGCCACATGGCCACAGCTGGGTAGATAAGGTGCACTTACTTACATCAGGATTTCTCTTTTTGTCCTGCTTCTGAAATCCACAGAGGAGTATGGTCTGGAAATCACCAACAACGGTCCCATCACAACAGGAGCTCAAGCTACTGTTCACACCACTCTGAGGATGAAGAACGATAGCACTGTATCAAACTTGTACCACTTCAACTGGATTTATGCTCCGCTGATCCTGATAGAGAAATCCGAGCAGCGGCTTAACTCTGTCATTAATGTGACTGGTGAATTTCCTGGGACTTTTCCCGTATCTGTCTGGGTGACTCACAGAAACTGCTGGTTATGTCGGCCGGTTGCTAGGAATGTCACCATGCTTCAGATCACAGGTAAAGCAGAATTGCTGCTGCCTTTGCTAGCATCACAACATGAAACCCAGACATAAATATGGCTTCCACCACCACAGTCTGATTTGTGTAGGCCTTCGTTGCAGGCAGTTTTAGCCCGCAGCTGTACCTACTGGGCTGTGCTGTAGTCTACCTATCTCAATTGGTCCAGGATTTTTTCTCTCAGTCCTGTTAGAAGCTTCATCTTGTCCCACTGCATAACCTTCCATAAGTCAAGTAATCTCATCACATGTAGCAACACTGAGTAATAGATAAAAAGTACACTTAACTGTTTGGACTGGGGTACAGAAAGTCTTATGCTGTGTATTTTAATGCTGTGTATGTACACACAGCATTCTGTGAAAGCGATACATGCTGTCATTCTTTGTCTGCCTTAATTTTCTGCAGAATTTGTCACGGGGAATCTTACCATTGCCCAGATAGAAGACAGCAGATTTATCAAGCATGGTTCTAGCTCTTCTATGGGTGCTGTGACACGGATTTCTTTCTGTCTTCACGATCCAAGTAATTACTTCAAGTCAGCTTCGTTTGTCTACAACTGGGATTTTGGAGATGGGTAGGTGTGGTTACTTTGTTCTCTTCAATGAATATTCAAGGTGCCTCTCATTCAGCTGCTCATCTAGAGAGAAATCCTGGTTAATACACACGCCTTTGCCCATATGTATGACCCTGCAGCAGGGAGGATGAAAGATGTCCAGCTATTTATCTTCTCTTGAGTACAAAGTTATATCCAGCACAAATGAGCTTACACAAATAGAAAAACGAGATTCAGTTTTTGAATATTGCATCCTTCTTTCTACCTGCCTTGCTTCTTTAAGAAAATCTTTTATTTTTCCTTTTCAGTACTTCAGTTAGCTACAGTCCACCTGTTATAATGATAGCTTTCATCTTTTATTGTCTATTCCTATTCCATTTTATAAAGTCCTTTAGTGCTATCCTTAATTTCATTTATTAAAAATGCATAAATACACCATGGCTCTAATACTGACTATAGTTTTACTGGTTTTACACCAATGAAGTGCAACAGACATTAATCCTTATTGATGGGGACGTAAAGAAATAGAATCGTAGCTGACTGCCACTGGCTATGAAGAAAATACATTAACCCTCACTCCTTTTTCAATGTTAAATCAGAAATAAGCAAGTCCTCGATAAAAGGCAGTTTTGATTTTCACGTTGCACACAGAGTTTATCAGATTACCAAGGAGCCCTTTGTCTACTGTAACTACTCCACCATGGGGAATCGCACCGTGCATCTCAAAGTCGTAGCAGAATGGGAGCAAATTGGAAGCGTCATACATGAAACAGAAACTGTGCAGAAAACTGGTGATTTTACCACTGCTCTGGAGCTGCTAGGTAATTATCAAACATTTTGCATGCTTGAAATAAAATGTTATGTGTGTAGCAATACAACCTAGATGGTAGGGTTTAAGGTGATAACACAATGTGGGCACCAATTCAAGTGGATGAACTGGTCGGTATTTTTCAATGAAGAGTTGGCACTCTAAAATGGACTTTGTACCATTCTGGTTCACAAAAAAATCCGAAATCTTCTGTTTCTTCTTCCTTCATTGGAAGTTTCACTGTCTTTTGTAACAGCCTCAAATATACTCAAAACTTCAAATAATTTCTCATACTTACAGAAGATCTGTTTAACTTATGATGAATATCCCTAAAAAATACATCTGTTAAAACAAGTGTTATGGAAGTTCCACTGATTTGATCAGTTGTAAACAAACACACATAATAATGCCCAGGATTATGGAAGTATCTGATTATATTCTAAAAAGAAATCACAAAGCGTTCAGAAAACTTACAACAACTCTACCAGTAGGTTTCTTTTTTGGGGTGTGAGGGAGGTGCTGTTTGTATGAGCGATGCAGCTGACATCTACATGCTCTAAGAGATGAAACATTTCCTGGAAAACCAGTGAATTTCAGGTTATGTGTTCCATGTGACATGCTTGCTTTCTTCCTCTCAGATGCTGTTAAAAGCATTAATGTAGTGGGCTCCAGGGAGACTCACGTAATGGAAAACTTGAGTTTATCTCTTCATATCAATGGCACGTAAGTAGCAAACACTACTGCTTTCCCCAAAACACTTTATCTAAGCTTTTTTCTCCTGTTTCCCTAAAAATCATTTGCACCCCACAGAACTGTTTGTTAAAGTTTTCTTTGAAGAGACACTGTTGAACTTTGTTCTATTTTTAAAGTCATCTTTGCAAGGAAAAGTCCAGAGAAAAAAGAAGTTGTTGAAGAGAGATGAATCAAGGAAGGAGAGGAAAAGGGAAATGTCACAGTGCAATGTGATGAGCTGGGAAAAGTCCAGCTTGGATAACTAATCATTTACCATTGTAGGAACGTCGGAGACTCAGGATCACCTTGATCCGAGCACGAGCTCTCTCAAGCTGCAGTAGTTAGAAAACATGAGAGTTTCTCATATAGCAGAAGCATTTTAAATAACATTTGAAGCACTCAGCAAAGTGCTTGCACCATAAAATCTCCACGATCACAAAGGCATTTATTCTCCAGAAGACTAACTCTTCTGTGCTCTACTACAGGGAGCAGATTTGCCTAATGGCGGATTTCCAAAAACAAACCAAAAAAGAGCAGGGCTGCTGGTAGTGATGTAGGACAGAGGGAGCAGCACCCAATGCAGTCGTGTACCAAAGACATAAGTGGTACAGACACACAGAGCAGCACAGTTTGCATTCAGCAAGGGGACAGCACTTCGACAGACCGGAAATTGCAGATGAGATGCAAGTAAATATGAATGGTTAAAAAAACATTACAGGCTGCCAGCTTGACTCTAAAATGGCCAATTAATGCTTGCCAGACCTATCCTCTAGCAGCAGGGCTGGGACTGTTGTGATAGCAGTTTGTGACAAAACCAACAACAAAGGCTTGAGAGATGTGTTATCAAACACATAAGCATGCTGCTTTCTTACCAGAGACTACCCTGAGCAGATAAGGGATGAAATACTAGTAAGACAATGTAAAGAAAAGCTCTGTCATCAGAATCAAAGTCCATAGTGTGTAAGGGGAGTCCAGGCAGAATCAGCTGGAGCAAGGATCTGACAGTGTAAATAAATGGCATCAGCTAGGTGCAGTGAGAATGCATGCGGACATAATGTGGATTATACCTAGAGAGCCTGATAACAACTAAAAAGCTTTTTGTTATTGTAAGGGAGTACCAAGATCCTTTGGAAGTCATTTAACTATCCTAACTGTTAGTCCATTGTGCAGAGGTCACTTTACATTCTTTTCTTTCTTCTTTTATTCTTATTTATTTATTTTGTTAAATCAGAAGTCTGGGGTGTACTTCAGTAGCATAGACAGTGATCTCCACTGTGAAAAGAACAAAGAAAACCAACCTATACTCCCCTAGAAGAGGAGGGGGAAAAGAATGCTTTTATCTCTGTTAGAGCAGGACACGGGTTTGCTACGCACAATGGCCTGCCTATGACCCACACAGGTATTTAGCTTTCAGCTGAAAGGTCTGCTGTTATAAAAGCATCACAAAGACCTTTTTTTTTTTTTTTCCAATGGACAAACGCTATGAACCAAGCAATTGTGCTGTTAATTACTTCTCTATCTGTAGTTAGATTAACCTTATTATTTTCTAAGTTGTTATACAGTTTTATCCCAATGATCGATCAGCTCTTAGCTGGAAATTTTGGAGCGTTTAATGTGTTGTGGTTTGTTTGTTTTTAAATGTCATTTCAGCCCACCACTGGCATTATGCTGGCTTATTAAGTCCGAGTGCATTCCACTAGAAGGCGAAAAGTGCCACCTGGTGGCGATCAGCGGCTCCTGCTACAACCTCAGCCATACCTTCAGTGACGCCGGGCAGTACTGCCTCAGCGTCCGAGTGCAGAACGGCGTGACGATGCTGCAGACCTACCACGAAATAAAAGTGTGGCCAACAGGTGAGCTGCAGCGCAGAGCTTCCCTGCTGTCCGAGAATCCGGCAGCCTCAAGCACGTCGGGGGCGTTATGCATTAATTCGCAGCTGATGAGGTTTCTGGAAGCATAAAGAGAAAGGAAAGCCTATACTGTGCCTACTGTAATTGCTCTGAGCTTTTTGTATCCTGCTGAACCCTCAGTCTCAAGAGTGTCTTGAAGCTAATGTGTTCCCCGGGAAGACTTAAATTACATATTTTTCAGTTTAAATAGTCTCCCTCTCTTGTAGTTAGAGAGGATAAGTGCAAAAACCTAAGTGGCTGTAGCACTCCCTTAATTAAGCAGCCTGAATTCTTTTTAGTATTTTTTAAGGGTAGCTTTTTCTACATCTCCATTTCATTACATGTTTCTGTTCCCCCGACCAGCAATCCCTGCAGGCCACCCCCTGCCTGCTGCCCCTTGTGGGGCTCTGATTCATCTGAGAAAGGGGTCAGGTAGCCAGATGAAGAGGACCTGGCCAGGGGTCAGCTAGCCTGCGGAAACAGAACAGTTACAGAGCTTCCCACGTGGTCCAGCACTTCTGTACATACAGGACTGCTCAGTGCAGGAGGCAGTAGTGTACACTCAGGGCAAGGAGGTGGAATCCTCTTTGCTGAGGGCTACCAGCTGTTGTGAAGAAGATACTGATCAAGACTCCTCCCTTAAGGTATAGACACCCTTGGGAGTTAGGGCTAACATGTAACTCACAGGGGCTTTTTTTAGCCCATTTAAGCTGACCCTTGCACCCCTGTATTCCTACTTCTGTGATTTCAGAAAGGTCTGAAGTAATCTGGGCTGAAAAATCTGTTCCCTGATGCATACGTATCTTTTGTCGTAAAAATGTGAAAAGTTCTCCTAAAACATCTTTTTCTTCTGTTACCTCTTCTCAGCGTATTGTATCACTCCAGGAATGTCCCCTTGTGCTCTTTCTCAGGGATCCAGCCAGCCTTCTTTGTCCTGCTGTGCATCGTCCTGGTTTCAGTGATGGTAGGACTGGTGCTGTACACGACCTTTCGAAGTAACACACAACAGAAAGATCTTGTGGAGGTATTACTTTGAGCTGGGACAGTAATTAGATAGCTTTCAGCTATGTCTCTTCTTTCATCCTCAGGCAAACAGAGTAGGAGGGAGTATTTCTCTGGTGTCTGTCTGAGCTGGCAAAGACTTTAAGCAACAAGGACGCTTCTGGCTTGTGGAGAAATAAAACTGGAATTCGAGTTCCCAGGGCTATCATGGCTAGTTAGTTAAAGTTCCTAAGCATGTGCTTGAATTGAAGTTTGCCTTCCAGAGGTTGTACCTAGAGTGGTTACATGGAAGAAAGAAGAGAGATGGTAAGAAGGGATATAGAACAGTAAAAAACAATAGTTACGTTAACTAAAGTGACACTAAATTGTCACCTAAGCTTAGTATGCGACCCTCATCTCTGCTGGTGCCCTTCCGTCTCCTTTTTGTAGCTTCTTACACTGTCATATTTATTAGAGCCATGAGCTCCCAAATCAAAGATAGCTTTCTTGGCCCTTTGGAAAGTACCTAACACATGTAACGTCATGCCACAGTATGCATAAATGGACCTCTAGGGGGGCTGCTGCGATCCATGTGTCCAGCTGGTATGAATCAGTCACCAACTGTGAATAGATTTCTGATAGAAACTGGTTGAGGACCAGGTGCCATTTCTGACCCAGAGTACTCTTGCTGGTTTCCCTTGAACTGGTATGACAGGAATTAAAAGCACTCTCATTGTTCCTTTCCCAGGTAGCTGACTTTGACTTTTCTCCGCTGTCCGACAAAAGCCCATCTTCTCATTCAGAGTCAGGCTGTGGCCAAGCATGTTGCAGATCGTGCTTTCTTCGGTCATCTCAAGAAGCTGCCAGGGAGAGCCATGAATTTCTACTTTCTTTTTACAAGCCAGTCAAAATGTACACGGTGTGAAGAACACAACTGCACTTTGGTTACACTAACTCCAAGTTTAACTTTCTCACGTGTGATGAGTTAATAGCCCAGTGCTGCATGAATGGTTTCTTTTTGCCAATGCTATGTGGTAAACCACTTTGCCAAGTCCAGCACTTGAGTGTTTCATTATATAATCTGAAAAAGGAGCCTGAAACACAGCAAAAGTAATTTTGTATTTTTAAATTATATGGATGTATACATTTACAGCTGTAAAAGCAGCATTTTATTCTTATGAAAGATTATTTTATGCAGTTTGCTAAACTCACTACCTCTTGTAATTTCTCTGTTCCTTCTGCTATATGTTTCAAAAAAGAAAATGCTTAAAACAAACATACTTCTCTTTCTTATGTTGTACAAATACTACTGGAAATGCAAGTCGTCCAAAAGACTGTTCTAAAAGGGAATCAACTTGTCCTGCTTGGGAAAGGCTTTAGCCTAAGTGCTTCCAGAGAGCCAGACTATGTAATTACGTTGTCTTTTTTCCTCCATCTTAAAAGACCCCTTTGTTAAGTTAATTAAGAGGTGGTGTGGGACTGCAGTAGCTGGTGACCTGCTCATGGAGAGGTAGTGCTACTCTCAGGAGTCCAGTGGGATGGCAGCACCCACTGTGGAAGACTCTACACCTCCAGCAGTCTGAGACCACTTCAGTCTAAGTTTTTTTCACAACATTCCTTCTCCTTTTCTTTCTTATGTTACTGCCCAGCTGATCACCAAAGCTCCCGTGTCAAAAAAGCAGTAACTTGCAGCTCAGAGTGCTCAGCAAAACACACTCAATTCATAGTCAGTGTTCAAGGCTGTATAAACTCCTTGCCCATTGCAGACTGTCTTCTATGATCAGCTTCCTCCTCAGCCACGTTTTTCTTCCTGCTATGAACTATTTCAGGGTACCCTGGAGGATTTTACACTGAGCTGTCTTTGGGGCCATTTCTTTTCTTAAACACAGTGCTGACATTTTTGCCACCTCTGACCTGGGCTTGGGGGTTTTTGCCTGTCATAATTTATCCAGTGCACTGAATGAGAGGTACTTGTCTGACTAGGAGGGATTTACCATTAGGTTTCACAGTTCTTATTTCACACATCCAACTTCCACAATTCCTTTGGGAAACCCAGTATCTCAGTTCCTCTGTGAATGGAATTACATAACCTCACAGGGGCTATGCTAATTGATATACGCAAAATGGAGTAGGATCATCTAAAGTAACAACTGATCCACTAAATCCAAGTTCTTGTCCAGAAATCCTCCAGGGCCAAACAGATTTTGGCTTTGTTTTTATAAAGAGAAGCTATGTTTGTAAGTAAGTGAGCCTGCTGGTTAGGAGCAGTGTCCTTTGTCTTCCTTCTCCATGCCCCAGTGTCAAATTCTTATTTTCAGTCATATTCAGTCACTGCTTAAAATGTGCCTCTCCTTACACTAGCAAAGAAGCTATTGTTCTCAGGAGCCTTGGTTTTATTGCTTATTCCTGAGATACCAGCAACCTGAGCCGCTGCCAAAGGTTCACAACTTGTTCTGGGATGCCAGAGTGCTGTATAGATGCCTACATGGTCCTTGGGCACTGCAAATGCAAACCAATGTGAAAAACAGAACTCAGAGCAGCAGCAGCCCTGCACAGACTGCACAGTGGCTCTCTGCAGCCAGAAGTTCAGTTTGGCCTTATTTTTTTAAGAAGTCTGTGGCAGACGTGACCATTCCGGGATAATACATCTGAAAACAACACCTTGACGTGCTAATGAGTATGTAAAGTCTTTCTTCTCCATGCTACACTCCTAGGAAAGGCAGTAACTACAAGAGAGCAATGACTCTCAGTTGTAGATACCTGAAATAGAGGTAATTTTGGACAGAGGATGAGGATACCCAGGGATCAAGATACACGTTCTGCCCTAATTTCCATTAATAGCTAATTTATTCCAAAGGCCTCACATGGTGTTAGGTCACACACATCACTTCTTTGGTTGGGGTCTCTGTGCTCTCCCCAGCACATCCGACCTATCACCCCTGGCACCAAGCCTGGCTAAAGTGGATATCACCTACAGACAAAAAGAAGAGGGGCGTGGACTTAGTGATGTGACAGATAAAAGATGGGCCGAGGGAAATTCCCAGCTCCCTACTGAGCAAAACAGAGCAAGCAGCCCTCAGAGGAACGTTGGTTCTTCCTCTGTTCCTCGAATGACCAAAGAACAGCAAAGGAGTGAAGCGATTCAGGAGGGTGGGAAAGACAGAGGGCTGCAACACACCGAGTCAAGGCTGTCCCACAGTAGAAGACGTCACTGAAGAGCAGGAGGAAAAGAATAGAGGTCAGAAAGATGGACATCTCTTGCAAAAACAAAAGTGGAGGAAGTACACTTCAAGGGGCATGTCAAGAAGCAAATTAACCAAGAAAATTTAAACAACCTGAACAAATTGAGGTATGTGTAAGAAACCTTCTCAGGAGCGTGTTCCTGAATCTAATATGAAACTGCTTCCTGCACAACAGACTGACGTGTGGGTTCAATAAAAGCCTCTGAAATGAAGACAAGCGGTAATTGAGCAGTTCCGGGCACAGCGAGGAGATCAGCGGAACGGAGCAGGGATCGGCAGGAGGATTCGTTCTGTTCACCTCAGAAATCAATGACCTGGAAAAAGGAATGCTCAGCAAAACCATGAAACTCACTGACACAAAACGAGAGTCCAGTGAGCGCAAAGCCAGAGCAATTACACTGCAGTGATAAGGGAGGGTGGGAGCAGTTAAAGAGTTTATGCAACTGAGAATTATTTTCCAGGAAACGCGTCTGACAACAAAAATGTTCTGGAAAGTTATGGTGTGAATAGGGATGGTGAAAACGAGGGAACCTACAAACAGTGGTGAAGCAGACGGGCACAAATCAGCCCCTCAACTTAGCAGCAGTGTATAACGCTGAGTCCCAACAGGTCAGAGCTGAAATCCATCCTTCTCTCTGGAAGGGGATTCGCAGCCCAAACTGTGACACCTGGAATTATGAGACTTCTTTAGTATTTGCTGGATGCTGTAGGAACGGCAATTATTGCCATTAGAAGAGTAGGGTGAAGAAATTCATATTTAAATGCTCAGCACTATTACTCAGTGATCAGCCAACACTTCACCTTGATTTCGGAGAGCCAGTGCCAGTTTCCGTGGAAACTGAAGTGCTATCTTGCAGCTGTCACAGAAGTGTTCCAGCCCTGCAGAGCCGGGCTCTGACAGCTCGCTGAGCACTGCAGATGTGGGTTTTTACATCGAAGACACCAATGTGGGAGCACAGAAGCTCCAGACACTTCTTTCTGAGCTGAGTGTGCACATCACTGTGCACACCTCCCACAGCAGTGCACAACAGCGGAGCAGTCACAGCGTATGGGGTTTTGTACAAAATACCACAGTTGCACAACTGACACAACTTCATGAGCAGGTCACACCACAGCACTACCAGAGGGCTTCTCTGGTCTCAAGAATACCCCAGCCAGAACAGTTTCTAATGCATTTGCTCAGAAGCGCAGCTGTCACCACGTACAGAAGGCAAAAGGGAGCTGTGCAGCAGTACGGAGCTTCTCCTAGAGTGCTGCTGAGGCAGGTACGGCTATCTGCATAACATCCAGGACTAAAACATGCCAGAAGGGAGCCTTGCTCCTGCAGAGGATGCAGTGTGGGTGCGCTGTGCAGCAGGGGGCTCCCGGCATACAGCAATGCCACCGCGCTCTGCTCCGCTAGCCAGGCTTGTTGGGAGCTCCTCACTGTGGCACGTGAGCCAAATGCACGTGAGCCAAATGCACAGCCACTCTCAGTACAAAACCTGCACGTCACCATACAAACCCCACAGGTTTGTGTGCCACCCTGAGTAGCTCACAGAGGCAATGCTTGTCGGCCACCGGCCTGCATGGGGGACCTGCAGCCATCACCAGGGCAGCTCTCGGAGCAGAGGAGCAGCACCAGGCACACTTTGGCCCCACAGCTCTGCCATTCTGTCCCCCCTGGTAACATTATGACTCTGGCATTCAAAGCGTTTTTTCAGCTACAGTTTAAGTACAAAATGAGAACAGACAGCAACAAAATCTCTCTTATTGGATCAACAGCATGTACTTCACTGCAAAATGGAATTACACAGCTTTTTAATTATCCGTTCAGTTTCCTGTCCTTCATCTATTCCTCTTTCATTATATGCAAATTGTTTATTGTGATACTTTGAATTAAATCAAAGAGGAAAAAAATGCTCTAGAAATCCAAATGCCTCAGCCTAACTAAATAGCAATACCCTCACTTTTGTTCAATCCTGATAAATTACGGTCTAGCTACTAATTAACTTCAGGTTCAGTGCATTTCTCTCACCACAAAACAGAACACTCATTTTAAAAGAAACAAAGCAGACAGGGCTGCCCCCGGTCCTGCAGAGCCCCCCGGCACGCACCCAGCTGCAAGCACAGGAGCGGGATCTCAGCAGCACACAGAACACAGCACTGTGGGCGCCAGGCCTGGAGAGCCCAGCATCCAATGCAAAAAACACTTCTCAGCCCTTTCTCCTACACTGCTGCTGTTCCAAACCCGGGTGGCTGCAGGGAGCTCCATGAGGGGCACTCCAACCGCAGCAGCGCAGTACTGCTGTGCCGTCAAATAAGTGTTCCTCAGTATGAACAATTCCATACACAAGAAAAATCTGACACGAGTGTTTTATATCACAAGTCCACCCCCACGGGAGTGGGACAGCCCTTTGCCATGCACAGCCCAGTGCAGACAGGAGCTGCCTGCTGAAGGATGTGCCAGCCCAGCCAGGCCCTGCACACAGCTCAGCCTCTCAGATAGCCGTGATTTTATTCTGCTTTTATTCTCTCTTCTGTTGTTTCCTTTCCTTTTGTTGGGCAATAAGTAGCGGGTAAATCTTGCAGATGGAGAGACACCACGTAATTAAGTGCAAAGAACTCTGTTTAGCTCTGTAGGGATGACATCCTTTTTCATAATACAGCCTGTGAGAAATCAGGTGAGCAGTACGTGCATTTCTTGATGAACAAGAGGACCCTCAGCTATTACTAACGAAGTACAGAAAGGAAAGGCAGGACTCTCAGCAGGGAAATACCATCCCTTAAAGTGTTCCCTGGGGATCAGATGGCACTTTCAGTTGAGAGACAGTAGCTGCTTCCTCTGTGTTGGTGGGGACGGGCAGGACGCCTATTCATAAGGCCTTGTGCTGCTGCGTTCTGTTAGTCACACACCATGGAAATATTTTCTGACCTTTGCAGCAGATGTTACCATTTTTCCCCGCAGACTGGCGGCTTGGTTTTAGTTGTACAAAAACCTGCAGTCCCAAATAGCAGAGATTAGACAGCAATGTCAAGGTCCGAGAGCAGAGATTACATGCCCCATATCAGCAGATGTCTGCAGCCACTGGCAGCTCTGAGATTTAAGGGGCTGTTCTTCATCCAGGAGCATCCTGCGTCACTGCATGATGAGCAAACGAGTGCCTGCCACAAATAATCAGCTGAGGAGCCAGCCCTGCCCTGCAGAGCCCCACTGGGGCCAGACGGAGCCTTTTGAAGCCTGCCATGTCTACCTCCCAGGCAGCCAGCAGTCAGTGACAGATGATCCGACCCTGACAGGGCTGGGTGCCTTTGGGCTCAGGTTGCTGCCCTCCTCCTCATCCCCATCTCCATGCTGGAGCAGCTGAGTAACCCACAGGAGAAGGGCATCTAGCTGGACCCCCCGTGCCTCCTGAGCCATGCAAGCTGCTTCCTACAGAGGCATTTGGGCTGTTAGGTCACTTGCTGTCCTTTCACACTCTGGTTTACTTGTTGTAAACTGTTCACAAAGCTTTGAGTCAAGCTTTCAGTTTTCTTGCTACCCTAGAACAGCATGTTTGCTATCAGTACTTCAGGCAGTAGCATCTCCTGGGCACCAGGAGCACGCAGAAGACCCCCGCTGACCCCAGACACATGGCTGCAGCTCTGCCAGTTATTTCAGGAGCCGGTTGCAGTGCCCGAGCCAGCAGAGGGACCTGGAAGACAGCCCTGGCCTACTGATGTTGCTGCACAGCACGCATCTGTCCTTAACATGCTGCCAGCTGTAACCCCAGCTCAGTACCACCTGCACACTTGGAGAAAGCAGACCTGATCCTCCAGGTCACCGACAGAGGTCATCAACAGGACAGACCCAGGACAGACCCCAGAGCACTCCACTTGTTACCTGCCTCAGGGGATGGCCAGGAGCCCAGCCACACACCCCACGCTGTCACTCCCATCACTCTTTCACTGGAGGCAATCGTGTCACTCAGGCACATTTACCCCTGGTCACCCTGTGCTGACTGATCCCAGGGACCTTCTCCTCTTTGTGCCCACAAGTGCGTCCCAAGAGGAACTGCTACTTGATGCAAAGCCCATAGAACATCCAGACACCAGAAGACATCCCTGCTCGGCAGCAGCAGACACGAGCTGTGGGCTGCCCGTGCCAGAGCATCCCCCTCAGTGAGCGGGACCTACAGATATGGCCAGTCCTAACTGGGGAGGAAACACTTCCACCAGAAAACCAGGCCTTAACATAGTCCCTGATTAGCACTAAAACCAGCAGATTAGGCAATGACCGTTTATGAGATTTCCAAAATCTTTTTCTTTTTTCCTTGTTTTAAATCTCTTACTGTAGAAGTTGCTGCTTTTTATACATCCCACATTTTGATGTATACTGGGACGCGTTCTTGGTGCTGTGTAATTTCTAAAGCAGATGGGGCTTGTTTAGTTCCAAAGCTCTTGAGTATCTCAATTTTTAAATACAAATCTGGAAAATTTCCACCTAATTTGCACCTCCAAGTGAGCACGCTTTCCCAGCAGCTGGATCTGCCGCCCAGCTCACACACAGTAAAGCACAGCCTGAGCCCAGCGCGCTCCTCTGTCTGCAAGAGGGGCACAGTCCCATGGAACACCAACGCTTCACCACTGTGCACGTGGGATAGGAGTGCTGCCTGCATCAGGACAGGCTGTGCCATTAAGGGCTCACATTCCTGTCTTTGTCCTGCATGTGCCCCACGCTTCTGTAAAATCACTGCACAATCTGAGAACCAACTTCCATGTTAACAGGACCATTTCTCATATTCCTTCGCATTGTAACAATGAGTCTCAGTACCATCTGTCCAATTACTCACACAGAGCCATAAAAATGTTCTCAAATAATTTAATATGCCTTTTATTTGCTGGCAAATGCCACGATTTAAAATACTTCTACTTCAGATTTGACACAGCTAATAATAAGCGCTCAGCCCCACAGAGCAAATAAGTGTTTTCTTTATCCAACAACACGCAGCACTGTAACTTTAAAAACATTTAAGTGCAACGTCTGTGCCCGCAGCCCAGCGCTGGGTCTCATGGGCTGTGATGCTCCAGAGAACAGCACTGCACTGCTCGGGTGTGGGGGTGCCTGCAGAGCCACTGCCACAACAGTTTAAATGCAATACCTCCTTCCAGCCTAGGAACTCTGGAGATATATGTGCTTTAAAACTGCTCCCTTTCTCCTGAAGCAGAGGAAAGTTGTTCAGCAGTTTTACCGTGGCACAAAGGGAACCAAGTTGGCTCTAAGGGGAAATAACACTGCAATCCAAATGCGTTCAGGAGTGCACAGAGGACCCCAAACACTGCATGGCTCTGCTCCTCAGCCCTCAGTGCAGAGCCTGGGAGCTCTGTGGGGTCAGAGACATCACAGGAGAATAGAAGGGAACAGTCTGTGCACTCCAGCAGTTTCCACCAATACCGTGTGCCTATAAACGTGCAAATCGCTCTGAGAGCTCAAGTGCTCCTAACAAGCCCATGTTCTTCTCTCTAATACCTTAACACGGCATTTAATGCTACATCCTCCGTCACAGCCTAAAAGAGGACAGGCATGCAGCAGCCCAGCCAGGAACAGCAGCATGTTAGCTTTTGAGAGGAAGCATCCTGCTTATACCAGATTTCTGCTAACATACTGAGTGTCCAACTTGAAGAAGATATATTCGTATTCTGAGAGACAGTCCCAGACAGGTTGCCAGCTCCAGTGATGGGCAGTGCATCCAGGAATGCAGTTACCAGGCTCTATATGGCACACACTCAAACAATTGCTTTTTCTCTTAAGAGCAAAAGGTTCACACTAAAACCTCCTCTGTTATGGAAAGCTTCCAAATCTCTTAAGGGTGCCTTTATGGCACACGCAGGCAGCACAGGCCGCAGACGCTGCCCTGGCAGAGCAACCCCCCTCTCATAGCTGTATGAGAGCAGAGCCCAAGCCCAGTGGATGCAAGCACCTGCCTGTGCTATTTCCCCTCAAAGAGGAATCACAGCAGCTCAGACACAGGTGCGTTTTGCCCACCTGTTAGGACGGTGGCAGCAGGCTGTGCCGCTTTGGCCTGCATTACCACAGACAGGCCCTTGACAAGCAAGATGGCCATAGAGTAAACAGGCGCAGGTGGCAAAGAGCTCCTCTGTTTGTCAGCTAGAAGTTTCCACCGCTCCACACATCGAGCAGAATCAGCTTCTCCATTGTGTGAACCCAGTCACAAAGATGCTCCTGACCACCTAAGTCCCCCCGTGTCCCCAGCACACTGCTAACTCCTGGAGCTCAGCATGAGAAGCTGTGAGCTTTGTGTGCCTTTGCAGTTCCACTGTCCAGTGAGAATGTGGGAAGTCGAACAACTGCTGAGCAGTGTGTCCTCACAGGGCTTCAGCCCAGGCTTGGAGACTCCTGGCTTCAAACAAATGAGAGCAGCTTTGGAGATGTGTCTGAACTTCGGGCTGCTCTTCTGAGCTGCACTCAGGCACCGGTCCCCGAGGAGCTCACCCATCTTTCTTAGAGCTTTGTTAACTTGAGGGAAATAGCTACGGACTTGATTCAGCAGGGACGTTCTGCTGCGTGCAGCAGCACTCTGCATTCATTTCTTTTTCTGCAGTGTTTCGGTATTGCACATTATTTAGCCATCACATCTGAGCACAAATTATTGTACAATAAAAAGCAGTGACTCAACAGGTTATTGCCACAATAACTCCTACATCTGCACTGTGTACAGTCAGCATGGTTGCTTACCCCACCCCAGCACGTTCCCAGGCACTATGTGCCATTTGTCACCCACTAGCCAGAAGCACACATAGCTCAGCGTTATTGAGACCACAGGGCATATTCCAAACTGCACAGGGGGAGAGGAAAGCAGAGCTCTGCTTGTTCCTATTAACAAATCCTTCACGCACTTCTGCCTAACACTGCTTCTCTCATTCTTTAATTTGCAATTAAATAATGCAGAACTTGTGCAGTGAAGGTAAAGCAAGAGGAAGCACTTTCATTCAAACACACCCTTCAGTGTGATGCTTTCTCCTTCAGTGCCTTCTTCTGTTTGATTTCACGTCCCACTGTCAGAGGGAAGGGGCATCACATCCCCATCTTCCTTACCAATTCCTGACAGATTTATGAAACTGAAATTGAGAAAAGGGAAAAGGAAACCAAGGATCCATCGATACAAACATTCACGCTGCACCTGAAAATGTGCTGTAACACACATGGGAGATCAGAGACCCTGACCTCTGAGGAGAGATTGTGCTTCTCAGTGTTCACAGCAGTGCAGAGCCCAACAACTACCAGCTCACACAGTGTGATGGGAAAACCTCTAACCTGGCAGTACAGCTTCAGCCAACTGCAGCATACTGGGGAGGACTGCTCCAGGACTAGGAAGAAAGCTAACAGCTTTTCTGCAGGCACACTCCCCTTACTCCCTTTCCTGTTACTGTGTCAAAGTCTCTGCCATTCACCATTCAGTGAAAAAAGAGAAAAGGGCAGGAGAGCACGGAGGTGGTGCTGCACACGCAGCACAGGGCACAGCTCTGCCCCTCACAGAGGCCCACAGGTCTCCCAAGGCCCTGGGGAATCACCCTGCCCAGGGTGGGAGTGGGCTGCTGCCCTGTGCTGCTGGCAGGGCAATACCCCTCTGCACGCAGCCCCTCCTGCTCACCTGACTTCCCAGCACTTGCGAGGCCCCTTCCAGAACTCACTCCAGCTGGTTGCCACAGCAGCCGCTCATCCTGTGAGGTTCCCCCTGAGGAGGCTGCCCTTTCATCTCTCCAGGATTTTTAAGTTAAGCTTTAGCACATCAGGGGGAACATCTCTGAAATCCTCTCTGATTCCCACTGGAAACGGTGCCAAGCAAGAGTGTCATTTCCCACAGCTGTGTTCTCTCTCAATGGCCAGAAGCCAGCTCAGCTCTGTCCTACTCACAATGTCAGCTACAGACAAAACAAGCTGCCACGGCACCTCCGGCACCTCTTTGGAGCTCTTTTAACCACAGCCTGGCCACTCCGAGTTCTGGGCCAGAGGCAGGCAGGAGACGTGCGGGCTCCAGAATGGGGCAGAGATCCCTAGGATGGGCAATGAGTGGGGTCCAACCGCTGGCATGCTCTGCACCATGCTGCCATGCGCTGCCCTGCTCTGAGGCCCTCCTGCCCCCATCAGCACCCCCAGCTCTCATTCTGAAGCAGCGCTGGAAACATTCATCAACAGCAAGCAGCCTCATCTTGCTATCTGGGTGGCCTTTTTGATGCATGACAAAGAGCTCACACAGCTTGCTAAGCGTGTTACAAACATTGGGCCATTGGCAGAAGCGTTGGTGGTTTTAAGAATTATTTTCTAAAGATTTGCAGTAAGCTACAGAATTAGCTTTGTATGAGATGGAGACTGGGTGCTCTGCAAGCTCGGAAGTGATTGTGCCAAGCACACAATCTGCATCTCGCTTTGGGAAACACACGGTCATTCTATCATGGCTAAATGGCATCATCATCAGATCTTTAATTCCTTCACAATCTTTAATTTCTCCTCAGAGCTCCTCTGTGAGACATTTATCTTTTCTCAGAAAGAAACTAAGATTTGTATGGTTCACAGTGAGACAGATGAACAGAAAGTGGAAACTTAAATCCCACTGAGAAGGATGGGAGATGAGCCTCCAGAGGGACCAAAATGCTTTGATACTCGGCTAAATTTCTGCCTAAGTGATGTGCCCAAAGTCACACGGAACATTTGGACAAACCACCTCCAAACTCCACTGGCTGCTCAGTAATTCCTCTCCCCGTGAAGCTGGAGGATGGAAAACTGGCAATGTTGCAAGGTGGTTTGGGTAAACACGACACACCTACTGTGTTAGCCAACCCCATGGGCAGCGGGCAGCTTGCCTGGACACGACCTATGAATGCAGTTATTCTGCTCCCTGGCTCCTTCAGAGGTGTGCTGGGACCTCAGCACAGGAGTGCATTGTACTCAGCTGACGTCACCCTGAGCAGGGCAGAGACCTGAGCCAAAGCCCCACGAGTCCCACCCAGTTCCTCAACCACAAGGGCAGTCCTCCCCACACCACCCTACTTCCTCCGGGGTGTGGGGGGTGAATGAGCGGCACCTTTCCAAGCCCCACAGGGAAGGTTTGATGTGGTGGGGCCTGAAGTGACTCTTTCAGAGCCCCTGAGCTTCTTCTATCCTCATAGAAAAATAGAAGTCTTCAGATTTTTGTTTTAAATTCTGATCCAGTTATTGCTGAGCTCCAGGAGCAGCATGCACATACAGGAAGCTTTATGCCTCCTTGACTGGTGTCAGGCAGAAAGTAAATTATTTATGAAAGCACTCCATGCAATCTTTTATTTTGGATTTAAAGGGGCGGAAGTGATGGGAAGGAGATTTTGTTTTAAAAAGTTCAAAATGCACTCAAACCTGCATCTTTAGTTTTGCTGAGGAGCTGCTCCCTGCTCAGACTGGTCCCACAGAGCGTCAGTCCGAGCTCACCCCTATTTAAGGGACAGTCCCAGTCACATCAGGGGATGCTCCCAATTTCCACTGGTACATGCAGGCTGAGGAATCAATTTGCCAAAAGCCATCGGTGGTGGTGCTCAGAGCTGAGTGGGTGTTTGCAAATGCAAACCCACTTTCCCTTCCACAGTCTGATTCATACACATGTAGCTTTTCATTTTCTGTGGACTTGTCAGCCCAGTTCTCCTATTAGCTGTCACCAGACAGCCTCCAAAAGCCATTACTACGTAACATAACATCACCTAAAACACCGTGCTGCTACAGGACTAAGATCCCAAACACTGGAATAAACCCGATGGCAGCATCTCAATGTTTGCTAGGTTTTATCCCAAATCAAACATTCCTTAGTGCTTGTGTTTTAAAATGAGGCCCATCACCTTAACCATCACCAAAGGATTAAGGTATAAAAGCACACCAAAGACAGAGTTCTGAAAAGGACAAAGCAGAAGTCATTCCTTGAGACTGAGCCCTCTTCCCTGCACACACAGTGAATTTGCCTGGAGATCCACAGAGGAGTTAGAGGACCAAACCCCTCAATGGCTTCTGAGCACATCAGAACAAGGCCACTGAATCCAGAAGGCATGAGCACGAGCCTCAAGCAATGCACGATTTGAGAATGTGTATCAACTTGCCCCCACTTTCAGGAGACAATTCCAGGGAAGGGACAGCAGTTTGCCTCTCCCCCCACATGCACAGCAGATCAGTACCTCAACGTGGGGCTTACAGCCCCAGAGCCTGTGCTCACCTGAGCTGTACCTCAGGACAAATAGGACATCTTTGTGCCCGGTGAGCCCCGGGGTGGGCAGAGCTGCACTCTTCCTTCTGCTCAGCCCCAACCACCAGGAGGCAGACACGAAATTCCTACCAAAACACGGAGGTTTGTAACACAACAGCAGCTCCTATCTGTAGAACCGAGATATGAACCTAGGAAGTAGAACTGCTTAAAATCTAAGCATCGCTGGCATTAACACAGGATTCCTCCAGCTGATGTGTACGTTTTGCTGGTTTCTTCATTTCTTTCAGTGACTGGATGGATATCCAAAGGCTGACATGCCTGGTGCCCTTTGTGTTCAAGCTGCATCACAAACAGCACCAACACAGCTGTCCTGGCATCTCAGCAGTAGGGCCGCATGATTTTATGACAACATAAACAAAAAAGGAAAGCTAGAAACTTTTCTGCAACATTTCAGGCCCCGTTTCCATAGAAATCCTTCATTTCACGAAGCCACCAAACCCCATCTCAAGGATTTTTTTTCAAATGCACACAGAAAGTAGCAGCCATCAACAACCTCTTTTTAACTTATTTTTTTTTTTAATGCAGCCTCCAAAATTGTCCCAGACCTTTCCTCTTACATTATTTGCCAGAATAAGAGAAATAACACAATGAGAGCCAGAAATAACATTTCTGTTAAGATGGATGGATGCAAAGAGAGGTTGGTATGAAAAAAAAAGCTAAGTGCTGCTTTGTGTGCCCAGGGCCTGAGCTCCCCAAGGTGCCAGCAATGCCGGCTGTCAACTCAAGCCATGGCAGTGCTGAGCCGTCCAGGATTCTAAATGGGAAAGGCTTAGCAGTCAAAGCTCGAGCATTAATTGGCTGAAATGGGTTGCCTACAGAGCAGTGTTCTGTAAAACCAAGCAATGTGACCAAATAATAGTATTTTTTGCTGCTGGAAGCTTCTGAGTAGGTTCTGGGCACATACTGGGGTGCAGTACATGACAGAGGAGATCTTCCACTAGCTGTTTCCTAGTGCTGCGAAAGCACTGATGTGATTGGAAATAGGGCTGTAACCCCTGGCATCAGCAGGAAGGAGATCCAGTTACACCACCACCCACAGCCACAGGAATGGCACTGCTGACCCCATGGCCATTCCCCAGCGTGCTGAGGTGGGGTACAGGAGTGGTGGATTGGCTGCAGGATGGTCCACAGCACTTCGTATGTCTGCAAGTATTGTAGAATCACTGAATCGTTAAGACTGGAAAAAACCTCCAAATCCAACTGTCCACCTACAGCCAGTAGTGCCCACTAATCCTGTCCTTAAGCACTACATCTGCCCTTTTCTCAAACACCTCCAGGGACAGCAACTCCACCAGCTACCTGGGCAAGTCTGTGCTAGTGCCTAAATGAATGAATGACTGTGGTTTGCCTATTCTGTCTTAACAGCATTTGCTCAAGTCCCAGCAACTAAGCTTGGATTCCCTGAACGCCTGATATACTGCTTCCAGAAGCTCCTCCCAGAACGAAGAGCCAAGGGGGTTGGTGCATCCTCCTTTTGAAAACCTGCCATACATGCACACACACTCCCAAATATTGGTTTTGTAACATTCAGGAAAGTTTCTCTCCCATGACTATTTATTTCATGCCAGTTCCAGGGCAGGGAGATGTCAACTGAAGTACACTCCTATTACATTCCTCAAATACAAAGCACTCTCATTCTCTTATGTTCAAACACCATCAGCACGATGGATCCTGGACTGCAACTGGAGTACCCAGCAGCTAGCAAAATACAAATAATAGAGAGAAATATTCAGCAAAGCTCTGACCTTATCGAGAACCAGAACATGCTTAAGGAGAAATGTGGCTGAATCCAAACCACACTCAGAAACAATACCCCTCTGAACTGGTGTCAGAAGGTACTTCCTTTCTAAACTCTCCTAATATCGTAGGAGTTTGTATTCTGGAACTTGCAGCATTAGTCATTTTTCTACATCATTCGAGGCACTGCTTCCAGCAAGCTGTCTCGGTGATCCTCATTCAACTGCCCAAGCCTCTCTTTGCATCACTCCCCCTTCCAAGTGTGGGAGGGCAGCGGCTCACAGCCTGCATGCGGAGCGGGTCAGCAGCCGAGCACGTGGCTGATTCTGCCATCTGTGCCTGGGGTTACCTGCTGGGAATGAGCAATCCCGGAAAGCGAGTGCACAATTAGACCTCCTGTTGCACGTCAGCCTCTGCTGAAAATCTATAATTAAACTGATACAATGGTAACAAACGGGAGGTTTAAAATGCAGTTTCAGGAACTGCAGAGACGTAGGGACGTGCTTAATTAAGTGAGTTTTCCCACTGGGTTTTACAGCGCCAGCTTCCATCGGCTTTGTGTGAAGCGACAGAGCTGAGATGGCTTCCAGAAGCATGCAGGGGTGCCCTGGCCACACGGTGGGACCGGGCTCTGCAGCCACTGCAGAGCTGGGGGGAGCAGCGTCCAACAGGCTGCACAGGGCAGGCCCAGCCCTGACAGACCTGATTTGCTGGAGGATCAGAGCTTTGCCACTTCCTGCATCTTTGTAGTGGGGATGCTCAGCTTTTCACTGTGAAAGCATCAAGTGGGGCATGAAAAAAGCCAGTGAAACAGGAAGATAGCCACGTGGTTTTGTGTCAGCGAGGCTAAGTGCTTGCCCAACTGATGGCAAAACATTCTCTTTGCACGTGGGCAGGGCTTCCATTTTTGCAGAGTGCACTGACCGCCCTTCTGGAAACATCCTTCAGAAGAAGCCAAAACATTCCACGCAAAAAGCCACCACCATTACTCAGAGCGCAGGGAGGGGAATTCCACCCAGACAGTCCTCCAGTCCAGCCAGAGCTCCATCCTTCTGCCCAACAAGTCATTGACAACAACTGCCCAGATAATGGAGCTGAACAGACACCCCTCGAAGCTCACACAGAAGCAGCAGCAGCCAGCTGTGCTGCCCCGGTCTCACTGCAGAGAGGCACAGGAAGGAAACCTAACAGCCATCCCAGCCGGTGGGTCACATACACACATCCAGTGCTAAATCAAGTGCAGATTAATTATTCACAAGCACTGCATTGTCCATCTAACATTAATTCTGTGAGATATCACTGACTTTGTGCTACTCTAGAGATATTACACTAGACAGCAAGAAACAGTATTTATAGACTTCAAGGCAGCTTGAATGCAAGGCTATTCTGCCACAGGATCTTTCCCCATGTCTATCACATAGCTCCAGGATAAGAATTTTTGATTTATTTTTTCCTCATATCCATTAATTAGTGCTTAGCTTTATTTGAAAAGTCCACCCCTGGTAATGTGTCGTGCTAATATGCCGCAGTTTTTTGACCATTATTATGTTTATGCTTATTAGGTGTATCCCGCTAGAAGAAAGCATTTTAAATTAGATTAAATCTTATACATGTTTAATGCAGTATTCTCACAATTTGAAATGCTACTCTATTAAAACAGCAGAGAGAGAAACTGACTCACGGAATACGAATGTGAAAAGAATAGATCATGAGTGAAATGAATAATAGATTAACTGAATAATCATATTACTTCTTTTATGAAGAATATAAATCACAATAATCCACTGCTGTCAGCAGAAAAGGGAGGGCAGGCTTTCCAGTACGTAACTACGTTCATTATCTAATATGAAAAGAAAGAGCTAAGTATGATTAGTGTTAATGAGAGGCCATTTCATTGCAGCTGATGCCAGCTATCAATCCCAACACATGCCAGAAAAGAGTGCTCTTCTGGAGATCATCTTTCCAAGGCGTGCAAAGTCAGCCACGATCATCCATCCTTACACAGCCCTGCTGCTGCCTGGAGTGAGGCTGAGGAACCACCTCACGAATGGAAATTAACTGTTGGGGCCATCATTCAGACAGAGCACCCACCCGCAATTGACAGCCCTGAACCGTTCACGGGAAGAGGTACTCCATAACTTCCAGCACTGAGGACAAATCATTAGGCTGAACTAAAGTCTACTGACAGTGGTGGAAAGATTCCCAATGATTTAAAAGGTGCCTGACTCAAGCTGGAGGTCTCTGCATACAGGTTTAATGCTACAATTTTAAATCACCATATTTATATATCTTCTATATTTGATACCACTCACTTGTATAATTGCTCTGAGTGCATATCTGAGTCCATGCCTGAAGAACTATACTAGGGACTGCAGCAATAAATAGACGAGAACAGCCACAGAAAGGCAGGGCTCCTACTGCTTCAGCCCCTCATCCCAACCCCACACCAGAGAGTTCTCTGTCCTTGCTGTGTGGGTTACACAGCTTTAGGATACCTCACTGTCCCAAGCAAACTGGAGAGGTCCTCAACCAAGGATACTGAGAGTGCAGGCTGAGAGAACTGCACTTACAGGAGCTGGAGTGAAGACTCCTCCACGTGGAAGACGTTTCCCTTGGCAGCAGAGCTCTGTGGGCCAGCTGCAACACGCTCATAGTGCTCTCCATTCATTCATCCATCCATCCCCTCATTTCCCCCACTCACCCCTTTCTCTTCAGAGAGCAGTCAGGGTCACTTGGAAATGGGATTCAAATACCAATTGCTTTAAAAGAAATACAGACTGCAAAACAAAAAGCATGGAGACATGCTGGCTCTAATGCCATTTGCCACTCTGAAATTAGTAGCTATTCAAACAAAGCTTACAGAGAGAGAGCTGATTAAAATGGCAATATACTAAACAGGAGTTGCCACCCATTAACGGCTGTTAATGAGAAAGTAACATTTGTTAGAAGTTTCTAGACTTGACCTTGTCAACATCAGATTGAAGGAAGAGGACAAAAACCAGGAATAGCTGCGGGCATCAGGAGCTGATTGTCAGCTGAATTCAGCATCAGAAGGGCTCACAGTCAATCTGCTTCATGCTCTTAGCAGGGTGTGCTTAGATATCTAGGGACAGGATACGTCATTTGCAGAGAGAGAAGAAGGCAAGGAGAGATACTACACAAATGGCAAGTAGAAGACAATATCAGCAAAGACAAGGGACAAATCCTGCCTTTCCAGCCATGGCTTCAGGATAGGAAAGGAGAATGGAAGCTCAGCTGCAGCACACCTTGTTCAGGGACACCCATCAATTTTAGGGCTCCAAGAAGTCATCTATGGAAGAGTAAGCTCCTACAGGCATTGAAAAACCACCACGTGAATGCTTCATAAGGCTGAGGCAATACTGCCAGCCTCAACACACACACTGTGCTTCAGGATCCCCTGGGAGCAGGTGTGTTCCTCACACACACAGTGCAACCATCTTGCTCAGATCTTGGGACCTACCAGGTGTCTCCTGTCACACGGAAACCTCTGGTGCTCCCTGGAATCCCAGAGAGAAGATGCTCAAGAGAGATGCTTCTGGGAGGCTGCTGCACATAATAACAATTGTGGTGTTCGAGCAGACCACACCTAATGACCAAAGCATCCTTCAGTGGTATGCGGCCAGGTACAATACGGAGGGAAGGGGTTTGCCTCCCTGTAGACCAGTTTGACTTGAGGAACCTTCGCAGTCAGGCAGCTGGGGTTTGGGTCACTCAGCAGGCCCCTGGTGCTTAAAACAGCATTTCCAGCCATTAAGCATCAGTGATTGAGGGCTTTGATATGTCAGTGACTCAGTGAGGGATTGATTAGGAATGCAAAGTCAAACTGCCATGTTCTTGCAGAACAGTGAATTTTTAGCTTTACAGTTTGCTGTGTAGCTTGCTAGACATCCATGCAATAAGAACAAGATTGTTCTGGCAGCTTGAGCTGCCAAATACTATCCAAAATTGCTGTCACAGCAGGAGCAAATTGTTTGATAGCAATTGGTACGGCAGTGGCTTTGGATGCAGATGTAGGAGCATATGCTGCTTTTACACCAGTTCTCCTAGCATCCCACAGCAGCAGGGCTTGGAACTCAGCAACCCAAACAAGAAGTGCAGGATCTAGCAGTGTGATTGTCCCCTCCAGGTACAAAATCACCACCGCAGAAGTACATGCCTGCTGTCCGGAGACCTTGGTTAGCAGAATCATCTCCCCAAAGGACTATAACCAAATCCTGTTCTCCAGCAGTGTAGATGTCGGAATCTAGGGATGTGAGCGCAGGCTGTGGAAGGAGGACTAGCCTTTATTGTGCCAATTAATAAATGAGAATGAAAAAAAGACGCTCATATATTCTGAAGAGTATTGGCACTTCAGGACTGAGATGGGAACAACAAACTGAGAAGAAATTGCAATCAACGTCACTGTATTAACCGAGAAAAGGATGGCAGTTTCTATGGAACAGAAAACCACCTCTGCAAACACTCAGGACCCCAAAGAATCAGGACATGACTTTTCGGGTACCATTCAAACAGGAGGTAAGGCTGCTGCTGATCCAGATCCTGCAGTTTAATATCATAGAAAGCCAAATGGGATGGAAAGGATATTAAAAAAAAATGGGGATGGAACAGAAAGGAGAAGCATAACTGTGTCTGAGACCCCAAAAGGAGCCTTGTCCCAAAACAGGGCATAAAATGCACAAAAACTCGCTACAAAGATAGAGCAGACGGTGGGAGCTGGGAGCTCTTTGGGAAGGAATCCATTAGAAGGCCTAAAGCCACAGCTGCACAATTAAGAAAAAGAGCAATTTTGTCTAAAAAGCACAATCATCTTTGGTGCAAAGTGAAAGAGGCAATTAAGAACAAAAAGCCAATACAAAATAACTGGAAAAAAGGGAAACCGATAGGAATTACTGTAAACAAAGTTAGGAAAGATGAAATATTTATTAGGAAAGCTGAAGACAGAAAAAGCTCTTGCAATCCTGGCTAAGGGCAAAGAGCTTGAACAGAGCAGGAGAGCTGTGGCAGCTCTGCAGCTACACAGCTGGCAAGGGCTTCCATAACAAGAAGGGAAAAGTGCTCGATACACATTGCCATTCTATACATGGAAAGGACAGTGAAGAAAATTAAATGCCTTCCAACCCTTGAGTAACTACAGGAGGATGTTAAAGATCCAGGAATAAACATTTTAAGGCAGTTGGTGAGAACCCACACAGAAGTGGAGCAGTCAGCCGAGGTCTGTTTAATTTTTAATGAACCCTGATCTATCGGAAATTCATTCATTTTCTCCACGTTCATTTAAAGCCAAATTTGTAGCAATATCTAGGAACAAGAGGGTTCCTAAGCACAGCTACAGAATAAGGAACGATAAACTAGAAAGTTGTTCTTAAATGTATAAAGTAGTAAACAACAAATAAGGTAAATTTACTTCAATTTGCAGCATTTTTGAGTCCAATGGGGAAGCATTCCATAAGCTCCCATCACAGCAGGGATGTGAAGCCTTTGGGCAGCACTGCGTTCTGAGCGCTCAGACCGTGGCAGGGCAGCGCTGGAGGCAGTAACCTTAAAGCTCTCAAGGGAGCCCAAGGTTTCCTTCTGGCTTTGTGTTTGCATTGCAGGGAGCTCTGGCCCAAATCATAGCACTGCTATTACAAATGCCACATCAGAAACTAAGGGGAGGAGAACGACAGATGTCCATTAGAAGATGATGAGCCACAAGTCTGTCTGCACACCTCTGTCACACTCAACCTGAGAACATGGCTGGAGGCAGATGGTATAAATACCGGAAAACAAATCAAGTGATTCCTGCCACAGAAGTACCTGCTTGCTATCTCCTAACCACATAGCAGAGTGCAACGCAAAGCTTTCCTGTGTGCAAGCACAGCAGCACACTGCTCATTTATTCACGTCCTGGTGCAGGGTCCTCAGCCTTCAGGAAGGTCTCTGCCTGCAGGAGCTGCAATCTGCTTCTCACCAACACCAGGCCGTAACACTGCCCCTTCTTAAACTGTGTCACATTGAAGCAACTGCTTTAAGTCTTACGGAAAGTCACTCCAGACATCAGCAATAAAAACCTCCTGAGTGACACAGGCTTAGCAATGTGTGGAACTGGTTACAGGAAGGAAAGACCTCAGTTGTTTGCCCTTACAAATGGGAAAACCACCAGGCATGGATGAGGCTCTCAAGTTAGCACACAAGCACTTCATTCAGCGAGGAAGATACAAATTTGACAGCGCAGCAATGGAGTGCAAAGCAGCACTGCTGAGTCTGGGGGTGCCTGGGATGAAACAAGGAGAAGCAAGGAGGAAGCACACCCTTTGCGCATTGAAAACTGTATTTCATGTTTCATTATTTACAGTAAAACTTTCTCACATCCTCACAAATCTGCAGGGTATTTCTAAGCACAAATTTTCGCATGAGCTGGCAGTGTTCCGCCATATTAACACTGATGCAATTACCCTTACACGTACAGCTCCCCAGCAAGCTCGGTCCAAGGATGAAAGGCACGGCAGCGTTCAAGTGCTCTACCTTGTCAGATTAAAGTTCTCAGAAAATGCAATCACTCCCTATCTAAGCCGCATCTACTGGATATATTTACACTCCCAAGAGGGGTTAAAACAACATTTTTAGCAGCTGCCTCAAAACTCAGATCAAATCTCTGTGAGATGCTACATTGATTTGCATATCATTAAGCGTGATCCTTCCTCCCCACCGCAGCTCGGCTCCACGCCTTTGTTCCTGACTGAAGGTTGCCATCGCCCCACGTGTGACGCCGCCCCCCACGGCAGAGCAGAAGTGACGCCGTGCCACACTAATGAGTCCCACAGAGACAGCCACGGAGCTGCAGTTGCCGTCGCAGCTGTGGCAGAAGGGGAGAGCGTTAATATGTTCCTGGCCACTTTTCAGAGCTGCTAGAATTGAGTCAGCTAGAGAGTGTTTACACAAAGCTGACATTGAACTGGGCAGCTTCTGGCCCAACACGTTATGTTGTGGTTTCATCGGTTTTGCAGAGGTACAGAGTCTGATAGAGCAACAAGGTGGCCAAGTGTGAGCACTGGCTAAGTAGGGCACTGCTCGGTCTGCCTCCTCCGCTCTCCCAGCCCTTTGACAATTGCTCCTGTAATATTCAACTGTAAGACTCAAATAAGCCTAAATAATGTCTTGCGCCAACCCTCAGGTGTCAGGCTGGAGCTCAGGGGCAGGCAGTCCACAGAACATTCACCCTTCGGGGATGATGTTCTGTACAAGTACACACAAGGTCCTTCCACAGGGTTTCAGCTACAAGCCAGGAGCATTTTCTCCTCCTTTTAGCAAACAAAGAGAAACGAAAGGAGAACACAAAGGGCTGACAGGCTGCAAGTGCTTCACCAACGTGTGAATGAAACCAGGGCTCACACTGGAGCAGAGGGCAGGCTGCTGCTGCAAGCTCTGCAGGGAGCGAGCTCATGCACTGTGATGCTGCTGGGGTGCCAGGTAGCAATTCCAGCAGCAGTAAAAGCTTCATGGTAAGTGAGAACAAGAGAAGCTGTTATGCATATCAAAAGTCAGGTTCCAGTCTCATTTGGGGGGAAATCTGAAGTATTTCCCTGGTAGAAGCCGTCATACTACTCCAGCCTATGCCATAGGTCCTTTCCCTGCTGTAGTAATACCAGACACTCCGGCTGTGACATGGGTCCCAATTTGCTGGCACAAAAGGTCATGCAGCAATTGAAGACTGGTTCTCCTGAGAATAAACACAGCCCCAGGCATGGGGCCACCCACCCACCAGCACCCTGATGCCCTTCCATACAAAAGTTAGACCTGAAAGACCCATTCATAGCAGTTACACACCACACACAGCTGTTGCAAAGCTGAGTTAATGCATGCAGTGCAGGACACCTGACAGCTGCACAGGAGGGCAAGCAGAGTGCTCCTGTCACTGACAGCCCAGCTTTGCCTGGGCAGCACCATTTGCTGCAGTCAGGGATGGGCAAGTACATACTTCATACACAGTCATCTCAACACTACAGACTCAACTTTCCCTTGCTGCCTGTGTGCTGGAGCCCTGTCCTATGGACCCCTGAATGTACTGCCATGCTCCAGCCCCATCTCAGTGCTGAGCAGGCTATCTGACCCGGCCAGAGCTGCAGTGCAAGTTGAAAGGCACTGAGTGGGGACTATGCAGGCAGAGAAATGGCTCAGAGATGGGAAAGCATACAGTTCATCCCCTCCAGCACTGCAGAGGATGTTATAAAATATTGAAAAGTATCTCTAGACGCCATTGGAGTGCCCAGCATAAGCCTTGATGGAAATAACCTCTTTGAGCACAGGAACAAACTTAACAGATCTCTTTATTTTCCCATCAAACCAGCCAAGGGGAGCACTTTCTGCAACATTTCCTCATGCTATCACACAACACTTTGCCTGATAAAAGCAACTATTAGCATAGGCCCCAACCTGGAATCTCTACAAAGTCTGACATGTTTATAGTTCAAACAGAAAGTGAGCTTAGAAGCAGAGATGGAGCGCAGTGAATCATCCATCTGCACACAGCGCTGACGTGCAAAGCTGAACTTCTTTTCAGGTTGGAGCTTTGTGTTATCTTTTTTTCCAATCACTCTTTTAAAGAGAAAAAAAAAATGAGGAGCTGAGAGAGAAAAAATGTGATTCATTTTTACAAGAGTGAAGCAATAAAGCTCTTGTAAAGTGTGGTCACCCGGCGCTCCAATTCAATAACAACAATAACACCTAACCTGCTGCTCCTGCTGCTGTGTTCTTGCTCTTCACATACTAAGCTCCTTGTTTTTAATCACAGTCTCCTACCCCATTTGTGAGACCATTGAAATTGTATTTCCTTCTATTTTTTTCTCCCGATTGTTTGATAAAGTGAGAAGTGTTCAGTGAGTCACTGATGGATCATCTCTTCCATATGCAAGAGGAGAGGAAGCTGCTGTGGGGAGCTGCATCCCCAGAGGGATCTGTCAGTTCTGCTTTGGGACACCGACTGCACAACTCACTATTTCCTATCATCTCCTCATTTGTGGTATGTAAAAAAGCAGCATTACAAGAACGCAATCACTGTGCAGCTCAGGGGTAATGCTGTTTTGGTTATATACAGTGGTGATAAATGACTTCATCACATCAACACACCAAGCTCCATTTTGCCTGACCTACACCTGAATCCTTGTTGCGATCCAGCTGCCAAATAGAAGTCCCGTAAATCAAAGGCTCTGATGGAGGGTAGCTGCAGGATGGCCCTTCCCAGCACAGCTCCTGCAGACCACTTTCTCTGCAGGGTTCAGCCCTGCCTCGTCCCAGAAGAGATGATGGGGACACGGAGATGGCTCAATGGGTCTCTTAGATCTGTGCATCTGCAGCACATTCATGCATCACAACTGGAAACCAGCCCTGACAAACCCAGAACACTCTGTATCACCCCCAGCAAGTGGATACTCTTGCCGGAAAGTAAGCTACACCAAAACCAACCTCAGCAACATCCCCGAAACAGGCAGAAACCAGAACACCAAGGAGCTATTGCTGGAAAACGTTTCCTTCCTTTCTCTGTCCTCTCCTCTCCAGCATTTCACACTAAGATGCCACTTCGGTTTCCAGAGCCATTTATGAAAGGATCCATCTGAAGTACTTGCAGGGATAACACTGAAGGTCCAAGGTACTACACTGCTCCTCTGAAAATTTCCCTTCTCAGCATTTCTCAAGCTCACACAGCCTGGCATCACAGTTTGTCAAAAGCATTGTGCAAAACACCAATCCATGAGCTGATTCACTTTGAACAAACGCCTGGAGCAAAGGCAGCAGTTGTAGGAATGAAAGCTGAGTGCTGTGGTTAGAAAGCAGCTGTTCTTCACGCCATGGGGCACCAGACAACCATTCTCTATTTGTGGTTCTGGGCCACTGCACTTCTGCTTTAATTCCTCGTATGACTTCCCATACTTATCTGTTTTGTTTTTAAGCTCTGTAGATGCAGGTATTTATAGCATGGAAACAAACATCTCAGCATTGTGAAAGTCTTCAGTCTTGATTTATGAGTATTAAATGCAAACAATGTTTGATTTGAATACTGATAAGCGATAACTTTGAAAAGTTAATTTCCAGGTGTTTCTTATCAGCTTTATTTCTATTGAGACAGTCCATCAGTTTACAACCTGAGAACTCAGCAGTGCACATTCTCCTTTGCCTAAACCAGTATAACTAAAGCAGTGATATTGCAGGTTTATTCATTGCTGTCATTTTGTTGGGGTTTTTTTTTGCAATTAACTCCAGTTAATCCATTTCTTACATAACTGATATTTATGCATTTTTCAACCACCTCTAATTCTGTGTATCCTGTGATTGACTCTGCACGATCCTGGAGAGCATTCCCCCCCTCTGCCGCCACTACCACCACCTGTCCCCTCCAATTACTGTCAATTGCAGTGAAAAATCTTTGTGATATTGAAGCTATATTAAGACATATGTACATCTGCTCAGAAAGACAGACTTTCTAGCCACAGGAAAAGCTGTCATTTCAAAAATCTGTTTTTCTTTTGAATTATTTTCTTTTAAACTACAAAATCAGGTTGCCAGTAAAATGGATTTTACACCTGTTGGAAATATTTGATTTCAAAAGTGCCCAAGCTTCATAAAATAAAGTTAGAATTACAATATGTAATTAAAATATAATTAGGGATAATCAAGAAAATGAAGACTACTTGTTCTACTTTATCCTTAATGAGCCTCTTGATCCTGTATACATATATTTTTATTATTAACTAATCACTACCCCCTAGACTGCATTTTATAGAAAAAGTCTGCCCACTAAACCATCTACAACCAGCAGGCGAGAATTTGCTCTTTCAAGTACTGTTATAGTGCTCTTCGTATCTGCTGTAGCTTCCATGGAAAGAAATAGGAGGCATTACTTTCCAAACAACCCATGTATTTATTTTGACAGAACTAGAACAGAAAAAGAGGCTGTTTAGAGTCTACTGAAACAGTCTATAAAATATTCAAATGGATCTCTGATGAAGTAGTTGCTATAGAACCATAGAACTACCCGGGTTGGAAAACACCATCAGACCAATTCCAACCACAACCTGACTGCACTGCCCTACCTCTATCAGCCCACCGCTCAGTCACTTCCATCTGAGAAGTTTCATTTAGGTCATTCACTTAGTTCACAGTCCCCTAAAACATCTATAGGTGCTCCAAGCACTTGAATACGTCTGCCACATAGTAATGCCCATACATCTCCCCTGCATGACACCTATGTAACGCAAATAAAAACATGACAAAGCACTCTGCAGGCAAACTTTGAGCTCTTCCATATAACAATTGATTCCACTGATGAGGAATCAGTTCTGTTCTTTAAGGTCTAAGCTGACAATTGACTTGGTGTTGATCTGAGGAACATACATCTCATTGTTTTCAGTTGTAAGAAGTTTTCCACAAGTCAATCTTCTAGAAGGCAACGTTGACCACAAATCCTGTTTTGTGCAGCACCCATTTTCCTAATCATGAATGACTTGCATAAGGAACGAGTGATCATTAATATTTCACCCACTGCATTATGCTTTCTGGATTTTCAACAGATTTTAACACCCAAATGTTTCAGCTGAACAAATTCCTGTTGAGATTTATTGTTTCCCTAAGAAATTAGAGTAATTAAAGAAAATGAGAAAACTTAAAAAAAAAAAAAAAAGGCTGATTGAAAAGCTAGTTCCCAGCACAATGAATTGCCTAATTAAAATATTACCATGCACAAGGCTAGGGAAAATCAGTTCATGCCAGCCTACAAAGATACCTTCCTCTTTGATAGACACTCCTGCTGAGAAGAGGCTGCCGCCATCCCCGATGTGACATGAGAAACATCTCTTCTGAAAACACTACGTGTGGGGAAGTCTTGTTCTCACACACAGATTCCTACCCGTGGATCCCTAGTTAATAGTTGGGCTGTATCCATTTTGTGTCAACAGCTTCTTCCTCCTACAAAAGTCACAAATTCAAGGTATTATCAGCTGTCCTTGTTTCCTGAGGGCCCTTACAGTTAACCCATTTTTCCATATGGGAGTTCTGTCAACAGGTTACTTTAGAAACCATTGTTTGCTATGCAAATAAAGAGAATATGAAATCTCTTGACTTGCTTACTGGTACCAGGAGACACACATCTAACTGAAGTCACTGGGTTCCGTCCTTTTCTTCCGAGAATCAGAACAATTATAGGAGGAATTCAGAGCTCAGAATCAGCACTCAGATATTTCTTACTGCCTTCGAAGTGTTCGAGCATTGATTGGACTCCAAACGCTCACGTTTCACACAGAGGTGTTTCAAACCCTTGTCACTCAATTTAAGCTTTCTATTAAAGCTAAAAAAATCTTCCATTAGGAAAATGGAGATGGGACATAAATAATATGTCTCACTTTTTGCCTGCTTTACAATTAACTTTTTTCTCCCCTTCTTGTCTCAGCCAGGTCTTACTGATGTACAGAGCAAGAAATGGTGCAGTGCAGGTGAGATAGATCACACAGCTATTCTGTGTAAAGCAGAGTGGGAAATCAGTGCCGTTTGCTGTCAGATTCTACACGTCATGCAATTAGCTGCTTTCAAGGCCTCCCAGTTCTTTCTTCCAAACCCAAGTATGGTTACAGCTGCTACTATGTCTCATGTACTCAATGGACTTCTTTTCCACCTCCCACAACTACTTAGCGCTCCTGATAAGTGTTTCAAAGAATACTTTAAGAGGGGAAAAAAAAAAAAAAAAAAAAAAAAAAGAGTATTATCTGCATTACCCAGAAAAAAAATTAAGTTGTTAAAAAAATCACCCCACCACATTCAAAGAGTGCAGGATGTTCAGACACAGCAAGTCGTTCAAGTCTCATTACAGAAGGAAACCATATCAGCAAGTCACCTTGGCACCAAACGTTAAATGCTACAGCAGTCAGGGTTCAGATTTGCTCTGGCCTAGAACGACTTCTTTACAGATAGCTGCTCTATTGTACAACATCATGCAGTCTCCATTGCCTTCCTTGCTGCCAATTAATGCTTGTTCTTAAAGGCGCTCTGAGCAGGGAAGAACAGACCCAGTACAGCTTTGTTCTCTCATTTCTGACTGTTTATGGGCAGAACAGCACATTGGTTGAAGTGCTCAACTTGTGCTGCTGGAAGCACTGCTTTCTGCACCAGTGCACCACCAGCACACAGCTCCTGGTCAGGGGCTGATGGAGACCTGCAGCAGCTGCAAGCAGCCAGAGCCTTCCTGCTCCTGCTGGTGCCTCTCCCAAGCAACCCTCACCTGGGTTATTCACTCAACTTTGCTAGGCCCAGGCACACCTTCATGCTAAGCTCCTTGTAAATTACAGAACAGCTCTGAACTGAACTCTTCCACTGTTTTGTCCACATCAGTAGAAAACCCAAGAAGAGAAGAACCAGGATGCACACAGGCTGCAACTACAGGTAAAATCTGCAAAAC
The DNA here is from genome assembly GCA_002909625.1 of Bambusicola thoracicus. Classification (NCBI taxonomy): domain Eukaryota; kingdom Metazoa; phylum Chordata; class Aves; order Galliformes; family Phasianidae; genus Bambusicola; species Bambusicola thoracicus. Next base: position 41,243 of record PPHD01001420.1, read on the forward strand.
ATCTGTTTTGTGAAGGATTAACAGAAAACAATGGATGCTCAAAGAGGAGAATTCTTCTGCAGCTGAATAATGCAAAAAAAAAAAAAAAAAAAACACCAGGATTTCCTCTCATTATGGATCTCTGGAAATAAGATCCAACAGGAAAGAAAAAGACATTGCACTGCAACACAGCAGAGACCTGCATCTGCAGAAGAGCTTGCAAATGATAACAGGAAATATCAGCTGCCCTTGGGCTCCCAGCACAAACCAGGCACTGCTACAGCACACCTCGAGCCCAGGGCGCATCTTTCACATAAAGATCACCAGTCTTTCAGCACCCAGAATTTCCAATTATCACCTCACATCCTGGAACACGGCGATAAGACACGAGTTGATGACCGGCCCCTCTATTCTGAGGCGATACGAGATCATTATTCTCACTGCTGATGCCTGCAGACCCACTGGGCTGATGGGTGCAGCATCCAGATTATCCTTGCACTGACCAAGAAGTCAGCATCTCAGCTGTTACACGAACCTCTGCCAAGGACTTCATCCAATCTCCTGCAGTAGTTCATGAATATGCAGCAGCCAAATCTCTTTTCCCTTTGACATTATGAGGCAATAGCAAAGGAAAACAAGGCTTTGCTCTTGTCATAACGCTCCTCAGAGGAAAATATAACAAAGCTGGAGATGTCCTTGACAGGGTTGAAAAGTTCATGAAATTTCATGTGTATCACAGTTTTATTTCTACTAAATGAGGGAAAAAAAGATTCAGTTTCTACTAAAATAAAAATGAAAAATATTCTACTGTGATATTTACAGACACACAGAGAAGAGAAATGATCTTATGGCAAAGGCAGCGGGGCTGCTTCTGCAGAAAGCAAAACTCATCGCCTGCCCTGTAAAATACTACATATATCACACAGGTCTGATCCAGAAACTTCTGATTACAGCAGGAGCTGCTACCAGAAAGGGGCACAGCCTTGGATTTCATCCTTCTCCTTGTCTTGGCACAGGCCTTTTTATTAGGGGAAAATGAAAGCATTAAAATCTTTTTAAAATACAGTACAAATAAAATTATGCTCTTTTTTTCCCTGAGTGATTATAAGTAACTGATGAGATCATTCTCACTCGCTAATTGGTTTTTAAAAATCTAATTACAATGAGCCCTCACTCAGTAACTCACAGAATATTCAGAATACCCATTATGAATTACTCACTAATTTGCAAACTTCAGCACAGAAGCAATCTCTCTCTTTCACACACACAGCACTGGAAAATGGACTCACTTCATGCATATTGTCAGCTGTAGTTTATGGTCTCTTTCGTTACCCGCAGTGTGATAACACTGTTGCACAAACCAATGTATCACGTTACGTTTTGGAGGAATAATGAAATCTTAATGCAGGTAATTCTGTCAGACATTTGTGCTAGAAAGGCACCATTTGTGGGCAGAAGACAAAGCTGTGTGTTTATCAAAGAGCCCCTGGCTGGAAAGCACATCACTCACCCGCAAACGGGAGCAAAGGCAGAGCTGAGCACAGCAGCCACGAGCACTCGGGCTCAGCCTCTGGTGGGATTTCTTTCTCTGCACTCCTCTCAGGAAAAAAATAACTCCAAATATTGCTGGGATGAGCTGAGGATGTTGGCCCTCGATGTGCTCTGCAGCTTCTTTCCTCCTGAGAGCTGCTCCTACTGCTACCACGGGCCCTCTGAAGGGCGATGGGCATTCCCCCTGCACAACATCCCCACCAGAACCTCATTCACAAGCACAGGATGAAGAGAGGTCTGGTCCTCTGTTACAGAAATTTACATCTATTTCAGCCGTTCCACACTGCATTGAAGATGTTTCTCTTACACCTTTAACCACCCAACCTGGCTGTTCTTGCAAGGGTCAATGTATAACATGGAAAGCACACACAATGGCAGAACCACATTGTCTTTGTTTTCCAAGATTTGGTGTGCATGAGGCAAGCAGGGCCTGAGGAACTTGTACTGCCCAGGCCCACTGGGTACAGTTAGCAGTGGCTCAGTAAGAAAAGACTTGACTAAAAGTTACAGCATAGGAGAATTGTCATTGGCCTCCTTGGAGTAAGAACAGGCAGCTTCACATTCATAATACAGGAACAAAAATTATAGACAACAGAAATAAAGTTACAGCTGATTTACTGACAGAAGCACTGCATCAACAACAGGGCTGGTTTGATTCCCGTTTTGTTACTTCAGTGCAGCCCAAGATACAGACAGTTACTCTGGAAAATGCATGGCTGGATTTTAACTTTTACTAGCAA
>PPHD01001421.1:0-19578 GCA_002909625.1 Bambusicola thoracicus
CACCAGTGCTGAGTACAGGGGGATAATTACTTCCCTGTTCCTGCTGGCCACGCTATTTCTGATACAAGCCAGGATGCCATTGACCTTCTTGGCCACCTGGAAACACTCCTGGCTCATGTTCCGTCTAGCGTCAATCAACACCCCCAGGTCTTCCAGCCTCCCCTCCTGTTTATAGGCTCCCTGTAGGTACTGAAAGGCTGCAGTTAGGTCACCCTTGAGCCTTCTTTTCTCCAGACTGAACAAGCCCAGCTCCCTCAACCTGTCTTCATAGGAGAGGTGCTCTAGCTCCCAATCATCTTTGTGGCCCTCCTCTGGACCCTCTCCAACAGCTCCCTGTCCTTCTTGTATTGGGAGCGACAGACCTGGACACAGTACTCCAGATGGGGCCTCACAAGGACAGAGGAGAGACAGACAATCACCTCCCTGTCCCTGCTGGCCACCCCTTTTCTAATGGAGCCCAGGATACCATTTGCTTTCTGAGCTGCAAGAGCACACTGCTGGCTCATGTTAAGTTTTTCATCCATTAGGACCCCCAGGTCCTTCACTGCAGGGCTACTCTCAAGGAATGCTCCTTCCACTCTGTATAAATGCCTGGGATTCCTCCAGCCCAAGTGCAAAACCTTGCACTTTGCTGTGTTGAACCTCATTATGTTCACCTGGGCCCACCTTTCAAGTCTGTTGAGGTCCCTCTGAATGACATCCTTTCCTTCCACCATGTCAACTGCACCACTCAGCTTGGTGTCATGAGCAAACTTGCTGAGGGTGCACTCAGTGCCGTTGTTGATGTCATTGATAAAGATGTTAAGGAGTACCAGTCCCAAGACAGACTGCTGGAGGACACCGCTCATTACCAGCCTCCACCTGGACATAGAACCATTGATCACCACCCTCTGTGGTGATGATTTTATGATAAAATAAATAAATGATGATAAAAAATATATATATATTCCAAGTGGCTACATACTAGAACACAGCAAGTACTTAAGTTATGTTGTCATCTGATTGCCCATAATAAGATTTGTATCCTCCTTTGCTTGTTATTCATACAGATCTACTCTTCTGATTCATCATTAATCATAGTTCATGTGGTGATTTAGCATAAAATGTTCATGACGGACTTTCTTACATTGCAGTGAGTTAATGTGATACGTGCTAGTGTGCACATTTGTGACATGATGTAGAAACATTTATCTTCCCCACAGTACCATGGATTGCTGTACGTAATGCTATAAATTAATACATATAAATAAATATAAATATGAACTAATATATCTTTCAGGTTTAAAATTTCATGCTCCAGCAAAATGAATGTTCTGCAAATTTGTCCCAAACAAATGTGGATTTTCATGGTATTATTTCTGATCTGAAGGGTAGTTATTTAATGTTTTAGTAGCATTTGTAAAATAGGATTAAAATAGAGTATGTTCTTTATAATGCATAAATGAGTTGAATCAGTTATATAATAATTAATTGAAGAAATGTGAGTGTGATTTATTTTGGAAGTACAGATCACATGAAAGGATATAACAAGCTCTGAGTATATTACTGAGCAGCAGTACTGGGGGAATAATTTGGACAGGAGTAGAGCTGCTGGGTATTTAACTGAACATCAGTCAGCTACGTAACACAGAAAAAAGACAGTGATATATGGGTGTTGTGTATATTAACAAGAGGAGCATGTATAAAATCTTGCTCCTTTGCATGGTTCCCTTTCTGTTCGGGAATAATGTCCAGTCAGAAGAGATTTAGGGGAGAGTGATACTCTTGTAGTAAAGTTTGTGAAATGGTATGTATATCACGATAAATGACATGCCAAAAAAAGGAAAACAGTTCTTTTATCTTTTGTGTCTTATATTACTTATTTTTAAAGTTTAAAAAGAAAAACAAAGTGTATGCAGTCATACTGCTTTTTAGACGAGAGGATTAGGATTGTTGTCTTTTTTCTGCTTGTGTTCTTTAGTGATCATGGCTGTGTCTCAACTGGAAAACTTGACCAGAAACCCAGTGTAATGAGTGTGTTCTTTCTAGAAAAAAAACAGGAGTGAGGGCATATGTAACTTCCTGCCAGTGTGTGAGTGGATGTTATAAGGGAGATAATGATGAATTATTTTCATAAATCAGTGAGGACAGAACAAGAGCTAGAGAAGAGACAACTTAGGTTAAATATTAATGAAAACATAATCCAGGAATCAGAACAGTTAATCATGCAGTTGAGGATATTATTTGCTATATTGCAATATTTTGAATTACAAAAAGGTATAATGTTGGGGAGACTGTTGACAACATTAGGAGTGGTTTGGGAATCATGACTTACTGTAACACGTGTGCACAGGGCCACCAAGTTGTTTTGGTTTCCTGCAGATCCAAGAATCTCTTCTTACAATGCTCGCTGCAAAATCAGAATGGCTAGTTTTACACCACTGGTGGGAGAAGTGCAGAATGAACTCCGTGGCCCCACCTTTCCTTCTTTTGAATGCATGAGTTGGGTGGGCCTAAGGCAAAGAACAAGAAAGGCAAAGCCTGAGCCATGCAGATGGGGCTTATCCTGCTTTTGACATTCCCTGTGAAGAGGACTTTCTCTTTTCAGGAACTTTGGTAAGGATGGAAAAAGAAAAGAAAACAACGAAGGAGCAGAGGTGAAGTAAACATGCTACACAACCCAGCTGTAGCAGTCTCACACAGCCATTCTCACAGAGAAAATTCAAATGGAATTTAAAGCAAGAAAGGCTCCCATGGCAATCCACTCACTTGTGGGTTTTGCTAGAGTGTTTCATTAATAATGTAGCTGCCTAAACTGGTGGAATCCTAAAAGATACACACATACATTCTTTTTAATTTTAGAAGAAACTCCAAGGAAAACAAGTTCAAGATGACCAAACTTCTGCTGCTTTTTGTTGTTGTTTAAAGTTAAGCTCTTTTTTTTTTCAACTGTAGTGAAGAACAGCTCCTTTCAGAGAGCTCTTCAGTACAGTTTGCCCACTTGCTTTGTTCTGATTTAGTTATGTACAAAAGCGTTTCTTCCTTAAGTCAGACTAATGTTGAATGTTTAATGAAGGAATTCACGTAAGAAGATGTGCATGATCTGAACGGCCGTGCTATTTTAATTTAACTCAACCCATGCAGACAGTAATCTTTTATGCTGGAATTTCTTGTATCGTCAAGAGTCAGAAGGGAAGAAGAATATACCTGAGCTATTGACAGCTGAATATTTTTGCCACTTTATTTGTATCCTTTTGTAACCCCGCTTTTTGCTGGTGTGCCTTCCTGCTCTTACCTCAAGGCATGAAAGGATAAGATATTTTGAGAAATGCTTGCACTGTCCCCTTGCTGCCCCTGGTGGAGCTAATCCAGCTGTCCCGCTGAGCTCATAGAGCTTGTTCTCTCCCACCCACGGTGCTTCCTCCTCACAGATTAAGAGTCAAAGTACAGCATGGTGCCAGCTCTGCCTGTGATGTAGGATTCTGGTCTGCTATGGTGGCCATTGCCTTTTTTAAGGTAGTAATAGTGTTGCTACAGTTACGATAGCATAAAGAATATAAATGAAGCAAGATGTAAGGGAGAACTAATAGCTTTTTTTATAAAGCTACGTAATGCATCTGGGAAATGGACAAGATTTGGGGTTCAGGCTTTGACAGGCAACATAACAATCCAAACCAAACTTAGGTGAGACAAAATTGCTCTGATTTTAATTATGCTGATTGCTTTGACTACCTGAAGGAGTAGATTATTACAGCTATAGTTGAGTTGAGCTGCTGCCTTTTACATTTGTTTCTTCATTCCGTTGGCACTGAACAATGAGATTGATGAAATTCAAGGGATGGAGTGAGGCCTAGGAAGGATGTTATTACAGTTTATCTAAAGCCAAGGCTGTCTTTTAGAATTTGTAATAACTGTTCTCATGAACTTATGCAAAGTTTGCAAAGCAAGGTAGTATAAAACAACTTAAAAAACAGTTTGATGAAGGGTTTTTTTGTTATTGTTACAGAAAGTCTGTGTGTCATGCCCTAATCTATGCTAAGGTTATAGATCTTGCAAAGTTTGTTCTTTTAGGGACTGTCCTGAAAAAAGGTGAAATCAACTTTTTACAATGGTAGATAGTGATAGAACAAGGGGGAATGGATGTAAACTAAAGGGAGATTTAGGTTGGATGTGAGGGGGAAGTTTTTTACTGAGAGAGCAGTGAGGTGATGGAACAGATTGCCCAGAGAGGTTGTGGATATGTCCCTGGAGGTGTTCAAGACCAGGCTGGAAGGGGCCCTGGGCAGTCTGATCTAGTACTTGATCTAGCGGTTGGCAACCCAGCCTAGGGCAAGGGGGCTGGAACTTGACAATCCTTGAAGTTCTTCCCAATTCAAACCATTCTGTGATTCTGTGAACTGGTCAGGTAGCTGTTCTTGCAGAACTGGGTAGAGCAGGAACTGAGGCCTACTTTACGTCTTATCTCTAGCTGCGTATTTCTTGGGAAGCAATGAAATGGTGAAGATCTTGATGGAGGAGACATCTCTGCATAGCATAATACACCGTATTCAGGATTGAGCCAACAGTGTCTATCCTAAGACATGACAAAATGTGTTTTGTTTCACCCAGCATACCAAATGCTGTCAGAGAAAACTGTACGGCCGAGGCTAAACAGCCACCCCACAGAAGAATGGATCTGAACTAATCACTGATAAGACAGAAACAGTTAAGAGCAGAAAAACATTTTTCATGAAATGGCTACCTTGTCTGTGACTGGTTTGCTCCAGTCCTCAGGGGGAAAATGACAGACTCTTCTGACAGACAGTCTAGAAGACTAAATGTGGTAACTGCTGAATGCTGAAAAGAATAGGTTCAGCGACCACGGTTACTGTTGAAACATGGCTGCAGGGTTCTTTCTGTGGTGCTAGCTGCCCTCTTCCTGCAGGTGGTCCAATGTGAGTGAAAGTGTGATTCCACTGTATCAGATGTGACATGCACTTCTGTAAGCACAGCGTTTCCACTCTGTTCCCTTTCCCCCATCCTCTGTTGCCGTGTGGTCTGCTCTGTGTCAGGTGAGGAACCAGGTAAGGAACTGGTTTTACAAAGGGCTGCTCCCAGCCCACGTCTCAGCTCTGATACAGCCAGATAAGATCTCTGGGGTGTGATCTTGAGAGCTCACCCTGCTCCTTCTCCCTTTCATCCATCTTCTGCAGGGCTGTCTTTTCAGATAGCGTCTCTGTGTAGTTTTCCTGAGACTTAGGGGACACATCACCTGTACTCTGGCTGTGTATTTGGGTGGGTTGTGTCCTGGCCATCATGCTATTACAGTAGTATTGACATTGCCAGTGATGGCTCTTCTATCAGAGGTTACAAAGTCTTTTTTAAAGTTACGTATTTAATGCTCTAGGGAAAAAGAAATCTTTGGCTGTTTCGTGGTGGTCTGTCAAATCACTCAGTGGCGAAAATCAGCCTTGAATTGGCTATTCACTGATGGAAAATGTGCTTTTAATGTAAGTGTTTAACTGTATGGAAAAAAATAATTTTACTAAATTGAAAACACCTTCATGCAATAATAATCACGTTTTTGAGCATACAGCTAGGATTGTGAGTGCATTCAGATTAGCCTATCTCTTAGTAATTGTTCTGATGCTTGACAGCTTCTCCTGTCCAGCGTTTGGCTCTTCTTTTTACAGTTGCTGTGTATCTGCGAGATGTTGAGGATTTAAAAACAATAAGATCAAAAATAAAACCCAGAATAGATCAGGCCTCCGTTAATTTTTAGTACTGTTAGTAGGAAATATTTAACACCATCTTAGGTGTTTTTCATTATTTTTATCGCTATTTTTATCAGAGTATACAATCATGTGATATACACATAAAATCTTTTCAATTCTAATGTATTGCTATCTGTATATCTAGCTGATTCTGTTCTGATATTGCTTACCTTTTAATGACAGCATTTGTTATAACTGTGAACAAGTATAATCTGCGATTTTATTCCAAGCAGCAAATGGCTTTTTACTTTCTTATATCTTGAAAGCAGTATTCATTGCTATAAATGATTAGAGAGCTTTAGTGCATAAAAACAAGCAACTTTTTATTTAGCAGATAGATCTCCTTTATAAGGGCTTGATTTTTTTCATATATATTTTTTCTTTTTTGCTTGGAATTAAGTCCATGATGAAAATGAGCCAAGATCAGAAAAAGGATCAATTTTACAATTGATAAATTTTCCATGGAGATTTATATTTCATCTCCAGCTTCTCCTTATGCAAACTATATTTCAGCCTTGTATACAGATTAATGTGCTTGGATGATAATTGCATATTAAAAGCAGATAAATAAATGATTAGCTCATTATGAAATGTGTTGTAGTACCAGTAACTTTAGTTATAATTTATCCACTCTGTAAGTAATCCTGGCAAATGTAATAGGATAACATATTGGTGTTGCAGTTGCTCTCTCCTTGTGCTGTTGATTAACATTGAGGACCCTGGAAATAATGCTCCCAGTGTCCAGGACCACATGTTTTCCAAATCTGATCTGGACCAGTAATTAGAGCTGTCATTAGCACAGAGGTGGAAATACAAATCACTATTGGAGGGAGCAGTCTAAGAAGACTGTCTTCTAGGACTCCATTTGGGAATTTATTCCACCTTTCAAACTGCTCAGTAATTTTTCCACTTAATGCCTGTGAAAATAGCAGGAGTGCAGTTCACTTTATGTACGGGACTGCTTAGCATCAAGAGTATTCTCAGTCTTGTCTCTTAGAATAGGTGATCATTACTGTAACAGTTTATGTCTTTGTACGTACAGTAGACTTTCAGGATTTCTGAGCCTTAGGTATAAAAAAAAAAGCATGTGTGTAGTATTTGTTCTTAAATCTGATGCTTCCAAACCAAAACCATTAGATTTTTATGTTTTTAAAGGCCATGGATTTAACTTCTTTGTAATTAAATATGTATATATATATGCTTTAAAACAGTCATTCTGAGACATGTCCTTGACAGGTAAAAAGACCCAATCTCGTTATTTGCCAGTCTAGTTTCATTGTGTTTTCCTGAATTTTATTCATTAAAAATTAAGCTAATGTATTTCCACTGGAGCATTAAGGGTTACTGATTACAAGCACAAAGTCATGATTTTTTTTTAAATTACTTATTTCAAATCTGTGATGGAGCCAAAAGTGCCGGCACCTGATATATTCAGACAGCAGATTCTTAAACTATTCTGAAACCCATTTGATGACAGAAATGCCTTGTCCTGTGAAATCAGGGCAAAAATTCCAGTGATCTCTACAGCACTGAAGACTATCCTGAGGAATTCCGCAAAAAATGGTAAATTCTCACGCACTTCAATCTGTGGTGGGATGGCAGTGACTGAACTCTGGTGTAGCCCAGCTAGTCTGGCAGCAGATGACTGGCAGAAGCTCTGACGGGAATAAGAACCTGATTCAAAATAACATTTTTCGTTGAGAATAGTCTTGGCCTTTGGCTTCTTAGAATCATTAAGCTGCAAATCTGCAGCTCAATTATATATTTTAGGGGAAAAAAAACAAAGCAACATCAGTTCTTCATGATCAACGTATAGAAACAGAACTTATTAGGCAACCATCTGTCTCTGTGAAATGCTATCACCAAGACAACTGACATCTGCTTCCAGTTGGGTGATTAATTCAGGGAGATAATGAGACATATTTCATATCATTATGGTATGAAATCATAAGTCTCTTGCAAGTCTCATCATATACATAAAACATGATTGCTTGCATTGTGGTTGCGCAAACAAGAGGTGTGGGCAGAGCTGCAGCCCGTCCCTGATCTTGAGGTGCCTGGAAGCTTCCATTGGCCCTGAACTTGTGCTTTGCTGAGTGTTTGGGGTGCTATGGAAGAATCCCTACACTGTTTAAGCACGAATGAGGGTTTGTGATAATATGGGGTAATGGTATTGTGGCTGGAAAATATTGGCAGTTGCAGGATGAGAATCAGCATGAGAAATATCCGATATCAACTATATGAAAAACACAACAGAAGTTTAATACTGTTTAGACTGCACTTGGCTGTGTCTGTTGCTGATAAACCACCGCCATTCAATATCACAGCTGTCTGGTGTAGCTTTTACTTTCTGCCAGCACACTGCATGTTCCTATGAGGAAGGAAGGAGATGAGAGGGATGCAGAGCTTGCCTCTTTCCTCAGCACTCAGTCACTTCAGGCTCAGGCCCAGTCCCACAGGCCTCACCATCATGGAGCAGAAGATCAATGAGCCCACTCAGTACATGTTAGTTGGGCTCCTGTGTCCCCAACATTCCACAGCAGCTGGAGGTCAACAGGAGGAGCAGGGCATGGAGTCATGTATCAGCTCTGTGATGTAGGGGCTGTGGTCATTTTTAATGAAAGTTTAATGATACAGACAAATTTATCTTTCAAATTATGCCATTATTACACTGTGGTGTTGGGCTTCTCATTTAGTTGTGTTTTTTGGGAGGGTATTTTTGGGGTAGTGGTGATGAACTGTTGTCAGAGGCATCAGTTGTGTGAGTAGAACTTGTCAAATTATGCACAAAAGTGTCGTTCGTATATGGAGTTTGATATAGTAAATGCATTTAATCCATTTTTGAGCTTTCAGTTACACCAAGTAGGGTGATAAGTGAGCTGTGCTAGCTGGTTGAGGCCAGCTTCATGGGTATTCTGAGCACTGCCATGTATTAGGATCATCCTTTGGCATGACTGTGGCAGAAAAGTAATAGTCAACACATTCTTGGCCTGCAATTCCAGAATGGTCTGGAGTTTATTCCAGTATGATCAGCAGAACAACAGCTTAATAAAATTGAATTTAACCAACATTTTGGACTGTCTACTTGCTGAAGACCGCACCTTCTTGGTTTGTCCAGTTCTTGTTTTTAACCCTAGATGTTAGGGTTATGTCCTTATTAGATGAGGCTTAAATTCTGAAGTGTCTGATGCTGCTACTTGAGAATTAGCAGTACTGTTCTGATCACTGTCTACTTCTCCACTGTGTAGCTGCCTCCTAGTTATTGACTGCTACTGCCCATTTAGTCCAGACTGCTTTCATTACTGCCATCCCAATGTACTTATGCCATCCATTCTGCTCCATACAGGAACTTTTCATGTTATTCCGAAAGAAAGGGGATTGATGTCTTGCATTTCGGCAATCCTTATAACGCCAATTAAAAAGAAAAGGAAATATAGAATGATTATAAAGATGCAGTATTCATTCCCACTATTCCATGAGAAGAAAATATGAGGCAGAAGATTGTTGCAAAAATAATGCTCAGTTTTAGATGCTGTAACTTGTTAATTCCAGCATCTGCACATATGCAGCCACCAGGGAGTTACTGGGCTACATGTGTTTGTTTTTTAAAACATCTGTCAGCTAAGTCTGACATCTAAATGTGAAGTGTTGCATTGGTTACATTTGTGGATTTCTTACATTTTCCTTGTGGAATTTCATTTTGTATAGTAATCATTGGAGAATATGGGAATAAAAATTGGATTACGTTTGTGTGCATATGTAATTGCTTTGGACAAATGATTTGCACTGTCCTCCTTTAACTGCATTATAGCATCAAGTATAAACAAATGCCTGAGATAGAGTTGCGTTATTTTCATCTCAGGTGTCGTGCAGTTGGTGTGGAAACAGGCATGTCGTCTACGTGCTTTTCTTGTCTCAGTAATGAAACACAGGCTGTGCGGGGCCTTAAGTTGCACAAACAGTTTGATGGCATCTTCTAGCTGATTTCTGCAACCACACTGCAAAACTCTTTCATTGTCACGTATGAAGTTGGCTACAGTCCATTTGACAGAATGTCTTGTTGCACAGCACTTAAGTGCACTGTATTGGTTTCACTGTTGCATGCTGCAAAGGAGATATCCATGGGCAAGAAACTTGTGGGCTAAATGCATGCTAGACTTCTAATGGTGTTCTGATAAAAAAACATTAAGATGTTCCTAAGATATTGCTTGAGGCAACTTTGCCATTGCACACCATTGGCCTATATTTGTGGTATTTGACATTTTTTGATAAATCCTGTCAAGGATAATCCATCACAGAACAAGTTTTCAGAGTTTCAGGGTGTTTGTTAAGTCTCATAACTCAAATATAGAAGTGCCTCAGAAAACAATATTTTATATTGGTAAGTTGAGAAATAGGAAGAGTTCATTTCTAGAAGAAAACGAGTGCCTTCAGATAACAGTATGTAGCCCAACTGAGTAAATAGATCTGCTGGCTGAGGATGATAACGCTTTTGTGGGTTTCATCTTTAAATCCCTACCACTTCAGATTTGGGGCAACCATCATTTTAGTGGAAAAAAAAAAAAAAGTCAAATAAACTTGCTGTGTTTCTGGAGTTTAATGATCAATTTCAGTTGAAATTGAGCACTGCTTTTGAAATAATGCAACCATGTGAACCCTCCTATCTCTTACGTGGAAGTCCCCCAAGACTGATGTCTCTCATCTCCTGTTCAACAGCTGTATGAAATTGTGGAGAACTGCTTTGTGTGGATTGCTTTACCTGTTTTGATATAGCTAATAAGGTATTCAAAAGTGCTGAGGACCTCAAAATGACCCAAGAATTGTAGATTGACTTAAAAATCTCTGGATAGATTCTCTTGATGATGGGGAAAGCATTATGAAAGAAATGAGTTCAGTGAAGTGCATTACCTGAGTACAGCTTAAAGCAGCTGTAGTTCATTCACGTGTTTCATACAGTTAAATACTGAGATAAACCGTTCACCCTTCTGTTCAACATTCAGTGTAAACTGAATACATAACTAAGTCTCCTGCGTGCCTCTGGCATTTCAGTGTGTGCTCTCCTATCTCAGCCTTATGAGAGCTTCTGCAGATGTAGGCCAGCATGAGGGAGCATAAGAGGCTGGTGGGACTCTGCAGCTCTGGCCTAATGTTGAGCTGGAAGGTCTCAGTCACCCTCCTCAGCTGCCTCCCATATCACAGCCCATCACTTTATGGGTTCAGGTAGACAGGATATTCTTGATATTTAATGATACCAGCACAATAAAAGAGTGGATGTGTGAATGATTTCACTCTCCTGTGGATAGGAGGTCACTCCCAGAACGAGGACTGTGTGTTGCTGTGCCATAATCTGAGATTTTGGATCCAAGAGATGCCTTTGTGGAGCTGCTGGGCTTTCTTTTTTGTTGTTTGTTTAGTTTTATTTTTTTCGTGAACAGTATTCTTAGCGGTACTGCTTAAACTGAGGTAGCTGTTCACTTACAAGGTAGTGTTTTCGGGGTTTTCTGGGGACTGTCGCTTTTTCTAGGTTGAGTGAGAAATTCCTCTCCACTGAAGGCTGTTGACACACAGTGGTCCTAAAAATAGTGGGAAGCACTGTCTTCTGGGAATGAATGGAGGCAGCCCTGGTGTATGAAACCATATGCAGTCTGGAAGAGTTATGTGAGGATCTGTTGTTGGAGAGCAGAGGCTTCCTTTTGCAGTCACGGCTGCTTTACACTTCGAAGCAATTGCAGCCATTAAAGAGTGTCATCAAAATATGTTTCTGTCTTGTTTCTTTTCCAACAATACTTAAGTTTCCAACTTTCTTCTTCTTCTCTTTCTCTTTTCCTGCAAACAGTGGTGGTGTTGTATGTAGGGACAGGGAGGGGTATAACTAGGCAGTAATTGCAAATGAATTTGAAACTCTTCTGCAGTGGTGTTCTTGGAGTTTGGATGAGCAGAAAGAATTTGAACCTGTCCACGGATAGTCACGTTTGTGTGCAACACATATTTTTCATTGCATCTGATAGAAATAGTGGAACACCAGGGCAAGTTTTGAGAGAACAAATCTGTCCTGTTTTTCTTACATGAGAATGATTCTAAGAGATAAATGCAAACTGTGTATGTCATTCAGAAACTACCCACAAAAAGAATGATGAATAGGCTTAAAATGTTAAAGTGTTATATGGTCATTGTGCAGTTCCTTTTCCCCTGTTACTGCCTCTAAGTATGTGCTAGCTGTTCCTCCCTTTCTACTCTCTAATACCAGCAACCTTCCCATACATGTGAATACCTATAATTCTTATAATCCACTTTTTGACTCCATCTCTGTTTCCAATCTCCTCCTTCTCTTGCTTTGTCTTTTTGGTCCTGCACAGATGACTTCTCTTCCTGTGTCATTCTTCTTTCCTCCTTACTCATCTGAGATTATTTTTCATTTTACACATTCATACCTGCTTCGGTATCTTCCTTTGTTTTCTGAGCTTTCTTGTATGCCTTACAAAACTCTGTCTGCTTAACCTGTATAGTGAACTGTTAGAGTGCTTAGGGAGAACATGGCTTCACTCTGAATGGTTCTTCTTTATTTAATGATTGCAATGTGTTCTTTTTAATGAGATATTTTATCACTTTTCCAGGTCTTAAAAATTAGCCTGATTGGTCATCGGAAGCGTGTTCTGGCATCCTTGGGAGACCGGCTGCACGAAGATCCTCCTCAGAAGCCACCTCGGTCGATAACCCTCAGGGTGAGCCCCCACGAGCATTTGTTTGCATCTCTTGATAAGTCAGAGAACGTTTCCTGTATTCGAATGAAATCATTGGTCACTTTGAGTGGGGTTCAGATTATTTCTCTTCAACAGTTTACAATGTAGATGTTTTTGACTGACCTGCTCAGCCACACCTGCCCTTATAGCCACTGCAGAGAACTCGGTATTTTCTCTGGATGATTCATCTGACCTGGTTCAGATGTCTGCCTTAGGATGAGGCAGTGCCTTAGAATTGCCAGCTTATCCTCTCAGCTCAAAAAGCCAACTCAGGAGCAGGTGTCTGCAAGCTGCACATCTACATCTGCCCATAGGAATCTCAGCTCAAGTGATCTGTACTGCAGAAAGAGAGTTACCGTTCTCCTTCCACATTTTGAGAATGCTTTGGCTTACTTTTCAGATGTCCCTTCTATAAAGAGAACCTCTTAGAATTGTTGAGATACAAATGCTGTCTAGGTTTTACTGTGTATCAGAAGTTTCTTTGCATTTTTGTTTTTCATTTATATTTCTTATTTCAGAAGCCTCGTTACAGTGTCCCTGGGTGTTTTTCACACTTGCCCCATTTTAATCTCCTACTGTTAGACCAAGTTCTCTCTGTTTCTTTGGTCCAGCATCTTTGCTTCCTTTCCATCTCTTACCCTTGCTGAGTTGTGGTATGACCCATTCCTACTCTGTTTTCTCCAAGGGAGTTCATATTCATCTACAACTTTTTTATGTAGATATTTTAGGTCACATCTTTTGCATTTGATTGGATTTGATTATTTTCATGGGGCTGAATTTCTGACTGGAATCTCATTTGGGTCTAAATGTCGAAATGTCAGAGGGTGGCCTCTGCTCCCAAGACAAATTTCCTGGTGTATAAAGAAATAGAGAAAGACAGAATGAGGGCTTATTTTCACATACACTCTGATTTCTGTGACCAGTCTGTTTTCACCCTGCTTATTCTCAAATGCCACATATAGACATCTTAAATCCCTTCCCCCCTTATTCAACCTATTCCTAATGCCATCACAAAAAAACGTGTCAAAACCCATGCTGTCCTGCTGTAAGGCACATTACACAAATGTGCAGATATTTCTCTTGTATTTTGTATTGGATGTACTATGTGAATAATTTCCTGATGCATGGCAGGTGTTAAAACACTCTAAGGAAAGAGGAATCATGGGCCGGCATTTGAAAGTCACACATTTTTGCTCAGTGCTTTCAGTGCTTCGGATTGGGGAATTAGTTTCTCTTCAGCGTGTAGGAATGTTTCCACAGCCTATGTTACTGGTTAGAATTCTATATTCTCAATGAATAGTGAAGATGAAGCTGGATGTCCTCCATCTGTAGTTAAAATGATAAAAAGTAGTCCGCTGTTCCATAGCAAGAGCTACTGATGCGGGCAAATGGTAAATGTCATTCATCATTTTATGGTATTGGAGTCGTCACAGAGAATCCTAAAGGAAAGGACATGAGTTTGGATGATTCTCCCACCATTTTCAACTATACCATTTCACCCAAGGACACCAAGGACATAATATTCAATCTCTAGCTTGCAATAATTTTAGCTTGAAACTTGATTTAAATAAAATATCTGCTGCTATTAGAAGATTGATTTATATCTAATAGAAAAGATTGTTCCTTGTTTAAAGAGTGTATCTTTAAGGTCCCGAGGTCAACCTAAGCACTGCTAACACTTCATCTTTTTTGACTCTTTATATTAGTGTTGAAGATATTTCAGAGAGAGATGTTAAATATTGAGAAAAGGAACAAGTAGACAAATTTCTATGAAACGTATTATTCCCAGATTAATAAGGACATGTTATTTTTATTTCAGTCTTATGCTCAAAAGTTAGAAATTGTTGCCTCTTGGGTTACCTATGCAGCCTTGGCGCACTACAATGCAATCTTTTAAGTATGTGACCATTTTATCTGTTATTCACGGAACCCCATCCTCACCTTGTTGGCCTTGGAGGCTGGAAGTTAAATTAAAGGGATGACAATTGAGACTGAAAACCTGAAGAAGCATTACAATAGTAATAGTAATTTAACAGAAAAAATGAGTCCACTGAAGAGAATTCCCATTTTTAGGAACTGGTTAGAGAAACACCACCTATCAGGCTTCAGGCATGCCTAGGTGGCCTGGGGAAGGATCTCTTGAAGATCACTTCCAATCCTGGACTGCATGGTTCCAGCCTGTGGGACTGAGAGGTGGGGACAAAGCAGATTTAGTAGTGGAATATATTATCAGGGATCCCTGCATTCACAGCAGGGTGGAAACATGGTCACTGTTGATAGCACTGTACTGAATATGTTGCAGCACGCTGCCCAGCCATCCCAGACCAATCTGCAAATTTGTGAAGGAAATGAGAAAGTGTGTATGGAGTGAGGTAGAGGAATGAAGGAAGGATGAGAGAGGGTACCATGATTAAAGGAATAACTGTAGCTATAAGAATACGAATTCACACCTGTTTTTGCCACAAAGCCCTGGGATCATTCTTGGCAAGTCACTTAGATAATTGCCTCATAAACAGCCACTAATTGTATGTTACAGACATTCTGTATATTTGACTGTAGTCTGGAGTCTGATTTATATGAGTACAGAGCACACGGTACTGCAAATTAGATCAATGGAAGTGGAGTTTTGAATACAAGCAGTTGGAAAATCAGGCAACAGATACTGTAATTGGGCATCCAGAGTGGCTGATATTTATTAGCCTTTGTGTGTCTCAGCTCCCTCATGCTAAAGTGGTGATTATAAAATGCCAGAAATCACAAGATGTGGTGAAAACAAATTGATTGAAGTTTGTAAAGCACTCACAAGCACCATGAAGATGACAATATAAGCCATTCTATCTTCAGAGCAGGATCTGAATAGAATTTAAAGAAGAGGTTTGGGGCCATGAAATGAGGTGAGAATAAAATACTGACTGCACAATAACTAATGATAACACACTGCTGAGTATATGACAACCTGCTGCACAGTCAAGGATCCATCTGTGCTGGGAAAATAGCATGGAGTCATACAGTTACGTCCTGTACCATAATGCAGAGGCACCATTATTACTTTATTTCATGCCTTTCTAATTCTTGCCTCTGTTGCCTCCCTAGCAATCTTCCAATATTGATTTTTGAGTGAATTTCCTCTTTATATGCAGTTTGATAAAATATGAAAAGCTTGATAAGAGCTGGAATCTTGATATCCATTGCAGTCACCTGTCACTTAGATCCGCCAGCGGCCATGTCAATCGATTGGTGCTGGCGGTGGGTGAATCATGATCAGAGTAAGAAGAATTTCATGCCTGGCTGGAAGAGCAGGTGACAGCCATTAGAAAGGAGTGATTTGGTGCCCCTGTCCTCTGTTTTCGATGAAGGATAGTGAGGGTTGTGTCGGTGACAGGCCTGTGGAAGATCTAGGAACAGGCTTTGGGGACGGCGCCTCACCAACCCTTCTGAGAGTGTGCAGGCTGCAGCTTTTCAGAAGCTTTTAACTGGGCCGAATGTAGGTGGATTTGCATGAAGGAGGGAAAAAGACTATTCCTGAGAGGAAAACACTCCTTTCTTTGCCATGGGAAATGTCAAGTACTTGTCTCAGATCATAGGCATGCTAGAGAACTAAAAAAAAATAAAGTTCTCAGTGGATTAAAAGTTGCTGAACAACTATATGTCCCTGATTTTAGTCAGCCAGTGTGGAAAATACTAATCTGTTATTGTAATTGCAAGGGACAATGCTACATAGGCTGCTACAATTCAAATATTAGCATCAGATATTACTATCATTTGAACACGTAAAGAGGTTTGCAACTTTCCATTCCATTTGGAAGAGATTACAACTCCCTGCTTTCTTCGGCTGTATCTTGTTTCTTAACAGCATGGAGTAAAGTACCTTAATGCTTTTCAGAATTAGGTTTGGTTCAATGTAATCATGCGTGAAATACCATCTTAATTCTTTCTTTAAATAAAAAGGCAGGGTTGCTGTGGTTTGGTGTTTTTTTACCTTCCATGCACAGTGAAGCAGGTCTCTGCTGCTTCCCATTGTTTAATTTCTCCAGGTCCCTTCTTGTTTTTCTGAAATAAAATACATTTTTACAGCAGTGGGTTATTCAGACACTGTGCAAACATGCTCGTGGCTATGTTCTCTGCTCCAGAGGGCTTACTGACAGAGGAGCATCTTCTGCTAGAAATTGAGCATCATGGGAAGAATGTTTCCACTCAACCAGGTGTTACGGCCATGTTTTGCTGTCCCCACTGAGTGGTGGCCATGTGGGCTGACCAGGCAACAAGCTGTAGTATTGCTTCTGCACTGGTGTTTGTAAATTGTGTTTGAACAGTCGGTGTGATGTGCATGAGAACAGGTGTTTCCACAGATACCTACACAGCTGTCTATCACCATTATGGTGGCAGACCTTGGTGAAATGGATAGTCAGGAGGATGTGTTTGGCTGTTTGTTAGATGGAGTTTGTGTATCCATTTGCCGTGGTATTTGAACACTTACCAACACGAGGTCACTGTTCAGCACAGAAATAAAAAAGGCTTTCAGGCATTCTAGGAATTGCTATTTAGCTTGCTTCCAATATCCAGCAGTTCAAGTTATGTTCCATGAGACCTATAAAAATGGCAAAGTGTCTATATTTTGTAAATGCTCAGGCATTTTTTTTTTCCAGCAAGGGATGTTGCTAGAGTTCAAATCACTTTCAAATCATTTTTGCTGCTCAGAGCGGCTGCTCAGAAGTGGTGCAAATGTATTTCATCTTACAAACAGCTAGTGCTAAATCACAACTTTGTTTGGGCCTTGACAAGGAGTAACTCACTGTTTTATCTCTGTAGCAGTCCTAGAAATGAACTGCTATATTGCACAAGGATGTTTTAGAGAATGGATGTGCCATTTGCTCGTAGCGGCAATTAAATATTCTTCTCTCTGTGCAGGCCCTGCACCTTAGGTAGCACATTTTTGGGGAAAGAGCCAAGTTTCTGAGTGCTGTCTGTCAGCTCCCTAGCCACATGCACAGGAAGAAGAGCACCACCTCCTAGAACTGCCTTATCCTTCTCACATACAAGAGGTTTTGAGAAGAAAGAAATAACTGCTTCCTCTGTGCCGTTGTGAGCTCGCAATCATCTCCATAGCATTCATTCACAATAATCTCCACTTCAGGAATTCTTCATTAATCTTTGCCTAGCCTGAATAACTGAAATACATTTTAAAATGTGGCTTGGACAATATGCTGCTGTTACTATGCTGTATTTTTGTCCTCTCTGTCCAGGAACCCAGCGGTAACCACACTCCTCCTCAGTTGTCTCCATCACTCAGCCAAAGCACTTTCACTACCGGTGGCTCCCTGGACGTTCCCCACATTATCATGCAGGGTGATGCAAGGAGAAGAAGAAATGAAAACTATTTTGATGATATACCCCGGTCAAAGCTGGAGAGGCAGATGGCACAGGTAGGATTATAACCATGCCATTGAAAGGGTGCTGTTTGCTACCTTTGGTTAAAGAGCTGATCCTAACCATAGCTATTGGACATCCATATATTAAAGCTGATTTGTTAGCCATGAAGATTGACAATTTTTCCAAGCTGTATGTTCCAGTTCTATTTCAAGTTGTGTAAGTTGGTGTGCTGTTTCTCCTGAGAGGAAGAATTTTGTGGGTGTTTAGGTGCCTCTCAGCTGAGATGAAGGTGCCTGCTGCGTACCAGAACATGCAGACTCCCACTGGCACTGCCTCTGCCTCTGGCTTCTGCAGGGAAGCGTGGATTCTTCTTTTTCTGAGCAATACACAGAAAAATAAGATGGCCAAATTGCACTGGCCAAAATTCAGAGAACGGATGATTGAGGTGATTATCACATTTATTAAAGGAAAGGGTCAGCATTCTGTTAAACTTTGTGATCTGAAGATATATCTGAGTATTTCAGAAAATGTTTATCTGTTTAACAGCTCATATGAGCTTCACAGCAGCACTAAATTGAGATGGTTGTTAAATCAAGCTCTTTCTGAAGGAAAGTCTCTAAGTTTCTTCACCCGACTGTAATATGGGTACCATATGTTGACCAGAGTGTACCGCTCTAATGGTCAGTAAAGTTGAGCTTTGGCACCTCATCAGCAAAAACAGCTGAGCTGTTTTTTTGAGAACAGACACAACGCATGTTGTGGACTGCAATGTGAGTTGGGCATGCTTTGGGTCTACCATCAGAAGCAGCTGTGCAGCCTATGCAGCTCACTGTGTGGCTCATCCCAGCACAGAGCAGGATGCTGCCTTCAGCCCTGCCTGAGCCTTGCCAGCAGTTGTCAGGCACAGCACAAAATAGAGCTTCAAAATCCAGCCTGGAAATGGCAACAGCTATGCAAATAACTATATTATGGTGAACATAATGAACAAAAGGCTGTAGTCTCTGAGCTAATTGCATGAACAAGAAGAGGTAATTAAATAAACAAGCCAAACAAGGTGCTGCTGTTACCTGGGAACACAGAAACAAATTGAATTCCATTTGTTCAGAGGACATTTCTAGGGAAGTTAAATTGCATTTGGTAGGGTGGGGCTGTTTCCTTGCCTTTTCAGGTCACCTCATTTTCTGCTGTATAATGCTATTGTACAGAATTAAGGGGAAAGTTGCCTGGTGAATGAGCTTGTTTTCAAATCAAAGTCTGCTGGGCTCTTGTGCCAAGAACAAGGCTGAGCTGAAGCTTGGCAAGGAAAAGCCCACTTCTTACTCTAAACTTTTTACTCTTTGAAAGTCATGAAACTGAGAAATAAGTACCCATTTGCTCATGGCTGAGTAGACTGGGTCATCTACTTAGTTTATTTTATCACTTGGTTTACAAATCCCTGTTCTCACTTCCTCTTTTAGTAACTATCACTGGAGAAGAAAAAAAGCCATAGTAGCAATTTTTCCTCTCTACTTTTCACTCTTTTGTCTTCCTGTTTGAAGTGCTAATATTCCCAAGAGGTATGACACACTCTCATATATATGGCACCTGGAAATTTGCTTCAGGTGGTTGAAATTGCTTTTCCAAGGCGACAATATGTTACCTAGCCAATGAGAGAAAAATCTGAGCAGTACTACTTGTGCCACTCCAAATTACCTAAGACTAATTAAATGTTGGTGGGTTTTTTTTTTTTTTTTTTT
>PPHD01001421.1:19617-43507 GCA_002909625.1 Bambusicola thoracicus
GGGAAGAGGACGAGGTGGGGAAACAGGCAGTTTGTACCTACTGCATGACTTACTTCAGTGCCTTCTAACTTCCACTGTGGAATATAACAGTTATCCTTTGAGACTCCAAGGGGAAAAATTGTTTCAGTGAAATCCATAAGACAATATTTTCTGTTAGTCCCTGAACTCCAGTCTGTTTGGAGTCCTTCTCAGCTCCTCCCCCAAATTCTGCGTTCTTGATGTATGCATAATTCCTTTTGACTTTAATGGGAAAGTCAATGACTCCCTCTGGTGATCATTCTCACTAAATTGGACTCACCCCATTAAGAGGCTAATCAGGGATTTATTCAACCATGTTTTCCCAAAAATAGATATATTTTTTTGCAAAATGTTAAATGGTACTCTGTGAAAATTAACCATATTTCCTTCAAATTTTTTCCCCCAAAGCCCCTTTGAAACCAAAGGTATGATAATTACTTCGGGAGAATAAAGGATATCCATTTCATTAGTATGAACGTTCCTCTCCGTGTTTTATCTCACAACTTGCTCCTTGCAGTTTGGAGGTTCCTTGAATTATGTTTGATCGACATCAACTTCTGAGGCTGATACCATTCCTGCTTGTCAGCAAGAATGCTTCTCATGAACAGAATGATCTAGAGTGATTACTGGAAGTGCTTTGAGCATATCATTTATCTTAACTGCTTCTTTGCTGAGCTGTTTGCATGGTGCTGTATGAATCTGCATGTTTACTGAATGCCATGTTAAACACACATGCATAAAGTTCTCTTTGATGCTGTGATTTTTTGAAAGGGTTTTAGGTGTCTAATGAGATTAATGGGCATTTTACGGACTTGAAGAGAAAGGCAAACACATGCGCGAGAGCTTTTTCATGGTATTGCTTTCATGGACTTCTTTATTTCAGAATATGTTAGAATAAGGCAATTTAAAATTTAAAATCTGAAGAGGATATTTTGAGAAAATGATGAGATCTAAAGTTGCCATCTTTACCATGGCCTGTATTTTCACTAATGTTTTACAAGGGAAACATCAAGCATGTTGATCTTTGCATCAGCTATGAACAAGTATTTGTTGAAACAATGAGCACATCAGTTTAAATCTGTTTTCCTTTGATCTACTAAATGGATTTAAACAATTCTCTAAATCGTAATCAAATCTGTTTGTAAGTAATACAAGACTTTATTTCCTGGAGGAAGCACTGATTTAAATTTACTTAATGTGGGTGGTTTTGTCTTAAAGCCAGCATGTACCCTCATTCACTGTTCCCCAGTAGACTGTAAGTGACCCAAGAGGGAAAATCCTAATAGGAACAGAGAGGAACAACAGCTGTGGAAGTCATTGACATCTGTTTGGATAAATGAGAATTGCCAAGAAGGTAGGACAGAAGATAGTGAGATGGTTTGCTTTCAGAAAAAGGGAAAAAAAAATCCAGAAAGGGTTGAGTAGTCTGAGTCATCTCTGACTGTGGATGTTGAGTTCTGAGCCTACAAGTTGTACATTAATGCGAACAAATTAATGTAGTTTAAAATAGCTGAGATAGCGCTTTAAATTGCCTAGACCTTTAAAATAGAAGTGAAATCATGCAGGCAAAGCCTAAGGGCTTTGGAACTGAAATCAATAGGAGGATCCCTACTGAAGGCTCTTAATTTACCCCTGAGATCACAGAGGGGAAAAAAAAGACTTTGTGGTGAAGAGCTGTGGAGGTTATAACACCAAGTGTCCTGCCCATGGCGGGTAGAAGGAGATGGATCAACACCTCTGCCCACTGCTCACTGACATCTGCAGGATCCCACAGTGGGGTCGGGACTCCTTGGTACTGCTGCATACTGTCCCCACAGGTGAACACACCGTGTACCCTGATATGTGAGTTTATTGTTCTGGGAGGTGATGGGTGCCTTTCTAAGGCTCACAGGAAGCTCTGCACTGCATCTGCCTTTGGGGGGAAAAAAACAAAAATGTGTAGTGAGTCAGGTTGAGCTTCTTGGTAGAATAAACCATACAGGGTCAGCCCAGTGGGATGCAGTGGGAGGAAGGGAATCCTTTAGATCAGAGAGTTAGAAACATTATTCACAAATCCTACCAAGATATGTTAGTTCCCAGAGATGCTGAACCCAAACTTAATTTTTAAAGCCTTCCCAGGTACATTGGTTCCCATTGTTTGAGGGCTTTTGTTTTCCTTTTTCCCAGAGCACAAGATAACCAGTAAGTGATTTCATTGTAATGACTGGGTAGTAAGTTTGAAATGAAGCTTCCTCCACTATTGGGATTATGCTTTGTAGCGTTGTTTTGTAAATTACAATAATTCATTGAAGGATTAGGACTGATAGGTAGGAGCTAGTTATTTAAATGGAGATGCTTTATCTACAGCAAAGGAAAAGTGGAATAAAAAAGAAGAGACAAAGTTAATGAAGACACATTTACAAGAAAATAGTGAAAAAACAGTTCTGCTTTCTGAAACTCTGCTTTCAGCTCAATAATATCTTCCAAGTATCTCATGGAAACTGGTGCATTTATTTCTCCAGTGCACTGTGGGGCTACATGATTTAAAATTGTTTTCTATTTTACAGCTAAAAAAGTTGAGATATAGGGATGTTGCAGCTTGGCTGGCAAGACAGAACTCTTGTCTGATAGGACCCATTTTCAGGTGGTAGTTGTGGTGGGTTTTTTGTTTGGTTCACTTTGTGGGTTTGTTTTTGTGGGGTTTTTTTGTTTTTGTTTTTTTTTACTTTCAGCCATAGTATGGCATTTTTTATTTGCTTATTTCCTGCATGTTCTTCTGTCTCCTCTGCGTTAGAAGGATTTAAAGATTATGGCGAATGGAGGAAAATATGCCCAGGAGAAAAATGATGTGTAAAATGAGATTATCTAAGAAGCAATGAAGAATGGATTTTATGAATGGTTGAAATTACTGGTGAACTAACAGAATTCTTTACTAGTGGATTTAGAAACAGTAAATACAGAAGTATGGATGCCTAAGTTATTTCATTCTGTGCTTACTTCTAATGTTTTGGTAATTCTGCTTTTCAAAGAAGCAAAAAAAAAAAAAAATTGTGTACACTCTGAGGATGAACAAACACCATTTTAAAGAAAAGCATATAAAATCCAAACAAGATGTTCTGTCATTCGTATTTTCAGGTGCGTCTTGTTTTTAGATGTGGAAAGATGACTTGTCTATGAAGACCTTCGATTTAACATCAAAATAACAATGCTTAACTGATTATCTATTTTTATTGCACTGTATAGGTGCTACTGAAATTTGTCTTTTTAATTCAGATACAGATGTTAAAGAATAACACCACAGATTACTAAGACTTGGGCCATAAATTTGAACAAACCTGCTTTTGTAAAACCCTCGAGTATTTTGTATTTAGTGAACAAGAAAATTGATAAAGGCATGAAAAACGTAAGCAATTTCTGTCTGAACAAAAAGATTCATATTTTTCAAAACATCTACAGAAGCTAGCATTTTAGAACTAAAGCTGTGGGATGTGGATTATACCTACATGCTGCTTCAGCATATGGAATTAAGGAAGTTGTTTCTATATTTGGTACTAATGATCCAAACTAATGCCATAAATACTATACCAAGATGGGGACAGATGTTCTTTATTAATTTACTGTTTTTCACACTCAGTCATTTGAGCTAAAGGCTCTGCATTGGAAAGATTATATGAAAAATGGAGGAGAATTATATAAAAAATGGAAAAAGTGAGCTAGCTTCTACTGACAGACTGTATTCTTGATAAAAAGCTGAAAATTTCAGATACAAAGCTGAATTTTAGAATCTAGCATTTACATTTTTAGTTCCTCTAGAAGAACTTATACTGAGAGTTTGAGATGTTCTTCTGAAAGAGCTCAGCTTGCTGCTTTTTGGTTTTGGTTTTAGTTTTGCTAAGATGTAGATACTTCTGCCTGATGTTCAGGACTGAAGCTACATATTTTATTTCTATGGGTGGTGTTTGTCCAGAAGTTTGCCTCCTGTATACAACACAGAAGGACTGGGGAGCACTTGTAGCTGGCAGCACTAGCGGAAGGGGAGTCATCAATGGGTTAGGGCCTGGCCTCTTACCACGAGCCACTGGGTCAGCAGAATGTGTATAGATCTGAGGGTACTTATTTCTTGCTCCAGTAAGAACTGGTATTTCTAATTTAGAAAGATAATAATAGGATCTAATAACAGAACCTATACAAGAATTCCTTATTTCAGATTTCATTCTCCATCTCTCAAGATCTTGTTTCCACTGGAGGATATGTGATTATCTCGTTGGTAAGACAGGCTCTCCTGAGGCCCCCAGGAATGTTCAGGGAAGCAATATTTACTGGGACTTCACAACTGCTCTCCCATAGTCCTGAAATGTTTGGAGTGACAGTTACGAAAGGGGCCAGACAGTCTCATTCATCCCATTTCACTTGTTTCTTTCAGCCGTTGCGCCCTCAAAGATTGTTTGCCATGCCAAGAGTGATTTTCTGGGGTTTGATCCAAAATTCTCTTCATTTCTGGAGTGAGACCGAATTATAGTTAGTGAGATAATTTGCATCAAAGACAGTGGGATTTGCTGTCTTTTCTTCTGTTCTGCTGCCTATTGGAACTGAGTAGCCAAGAGGTGGAAGCTGTTTCCTGAGACTCAGGCCCTTGGTGATACAGTGGCGTAGGTGGTGAGGAGACAGGCTTTGATGGCTCCTCTTCTCCCTCTGCACCGTATCAAGGGATTCAAGACAGAGAGCCTTGCAGGGGAGAAATGGAAGCCAACAGAAGAAAAAGCTCTCTAAAAGTGCTCAGAAGTCACCATTTGTTCACCTAGGTTTCTCCTTCTCTTCTCCTAGGTTTCCCCTTGTCTTCTCAAAGGATGCCCCTAGGTTTCCCCTCGCCTTTCCCTCGGTTTCCCCTTGCCTTAAGCTAGGATGTCCCCCTCCTCTCAGGCTGGCTCTGAGATGAAGAGATATTTTGGGGCTGATACTTATAAGGACAAGGACGTGGTGACCAGATTTTTAAGCAATTTTTCTGGCTCCTGCCTTTAGGCTGACTATAACTTCCAAAATCTTTCTTTTCTCCCTACCTAAATATTCCTTTAGCACTTCTTTAGATTTTTCAGTATCTTTCATGACTTTTTGAAGGTAATTACTACTAGCTTAGGTAAATCTTCAACATCTCTTTGAGTGCCATCAAGTTGACCAATGCTGATTATGTCAGGGCTGCCTTCTACCCAGCTCCTGTTCCTTCTGAATGTGCAGTCCAGGTATAATTTTCTGTTGCTTTACTTCTTTCTTATCCTTATAAATAGTACCATTTCCATAATCAGTCTTACTGGTGTGTGATCACTTCCAGTAATTTATGCCTTCTGATTATCAGCAAAGTCATCCCTTTCATTAGAGATGGAGCTTAAGCTAACTTCTTGGGTAATTTTGTTCACTTTACGAAGCACTAAGTTATCTCCATCACAGTCAGCAACATTGAAGACCAGTATAAGCCATGTCCTGCATTTTTTTTTCCAGTAAATCTATGAGTAATTAGAAAGAGTTGAAGCAGATGGGAATGCGGAAACAATTTGTGAAGTGACTGGCTACTAACTTCACTGCAGGTGTCTGAGATAATTAGGCCCTATTGACTTCTTTCATGGATGAAGTTAGCAGGAACAGTAAGAAATACTATTTCTTGTGTAAATGTGTTGTCTTGAAATCATGGAGGTTAAGTTAAATAAACAAAAGTGAAAATGTCCGTAAAATAACTCATGTGAAAAGTAGTCATAAAGAGAGTCAGAGACTATATCAGAACTGACTACTGGGGAAGTAAAGGAGATGAGCAAGTGGAGAGCAGGACATGGAGCCTCATCTCCTCCCTGTTAGCCAGCCCCTATATCATGAGTAGCATGTGGTAGGAGCTGTGCTGTGAAATCTATTCCCTTTCCCTTCCTGTCCATCAGAGCTGTGTCCTACAGTACCTAGATGAAAAGCTTTTACGTATGGAACATCTATAGCTATTACATGGGAATACAGTATCACAGAAGTGCAGTATCATAGTATATCACATTCTTGTTGGAGTGTTGTTCTTCCCAAGTGATAAATGCATACAAATAAGATAAATGCATGCTTGATACTAATCAGCTTTTTTTTTTTTTTTTTTTTTTTTGCTGTTGTTTGCCACGTTTCTTAGGAAAATGTTCTTTCATAGGCCTTCTGTGAGAGTAGTATTAGGTACCCAAGTGTATTTCTAATTATTATGGTGGAAGTGCGCGCACAGATTTAGTTCTTTTCCTTCTTTTTGAGGGCATATGTTTTGGGAACTGAAAATCGGGTGTGTTTGAACTGTAATCCCAACCCTCCCTCCTACTGCCTATTTCCTGGCCTCAGATGCTCACTTAACCTTTCTCCTTTTCTTGGTTTCTTTCACTTCAGCACAGGGATATGCAACATTCAGTACTTCTCAAGGGGATTTCATCATTCATTAAAAAAATTCAGCACTTTGAAGACATAAAATATGCATATAGGAAATGCTAAATATTTTTACAGTAGTGCAAGGAAAAGGTTGGTTTCTGAATTTGAATTCATTACCTTCTGCAAAATTAATGTTCCTTTTGTATGACATATCAGTACCTTTGCCATTCAAACATTAATGAGTGCGGAACTGAGTAATGAGTTTTGCATGACTGTACTTCCCACTGGCCATTCGTACATTCAAGAGACATTCTCATTTGCTGCTGGTCCTCTTTTAATAAATCAAGTCACCTGTACTTAAAGGCAATTTAGCTTCATCCTACATCCTCCAAACCATTAGTTCTGGAGGTAAGAAGCAGAGACCTGGACCCAGAACTCATCTCTTGCAGGTGAGTGCTTCAAACATCTGCCTTTCTGCACTCTTCTTTCTCCAAGGACTTAAAAATAAGAAGGACTTCCCTTCACTTATAGCAGGGGTTGAAGACAGCCTATCTTCTGCTGCTTTAACCCACGGAGGAGGAAGGTGAAATATGTAAGTGTGAATTCCCTTGGCCAGAGCCAAGCATCAGATTCAGAGCTCCCAGCTCTTGGAGTGAGTGTACCATCCCATGGGATTCTCTTTGAGATAGGAGGGAAAAGGTGGACAGCACAGCATGTGTAAGAAAGGATTAATTCCCTGTCTTTTTTAAAGTGTGGCAGCTTAAAGCTTGCATATGCACTTACTGCAGCATCATGTTACCTATTCCTGAGTTAGCACCAAGGCAGCTGTAGCTGTATTGTGTGTTTATTTATACCAGCCACTGGCAGGAGGCACCAGGCACTGCTGGCTAAGGGCAGGTCCTCAGGAGAGGCAGAACTGGAGGACAACCTCAAGGTAGTGAGAAACAGCTGTACAATCCAACATCACAGCAACCCTTTGCCAGCACCCTCAGTGCTGGAGAGAAATGAAATGTCTGTTAGTTTGCAGCGCAGTGCTGATTTCCTTACCGCTTTCGGGACCTCAGCAAGTGCATCCAAACAGCATTGAGGGATGTTTTCTTGACTGCCAGATGCTAGGGGATGCTGCACCTGGCATAGAAATGCCTTCACTTTTGTTCTGTTCTTCCAAAGCTGAGGCATAGCCTCTGATAGGCATTACAGTGATGGGCATGGATGGAGCACCCAGAAGTAAGCTGATATGCTTGACACACAGAGGGGGAAAAAGGATAATTGGTGCCAAGTGGTGAAATATCTTAATAGTGTGCAGCAGGAGTAGCTGGAGGGGTGGGTGCTGTTGGCCCTGCACCAAAAGCACGTGTACATCATGAGGAGCAGTCTGACTGCAGTGTAGCAAGTTGCAGAGGGTGAGGCTGCAGGTAGTAAACCAAAGCCAAAGTTTTAATTAACTAATTTAATCAACTAATGCTGTTGAAACATAGAGCCTTGCATGTCACTAAGCAAAAGCAAAGAACTTCAAAAACAAGATAGAGAAGAAAAAATTAACTGGATATGGGAAAAATTAAAAATTACTGAAGCTGCGGGAAAGGATGTGTGTGCACGCACTTCAAATCATGAAATAAGGGATGATAACAACATTAGGCAGCCACCAGCCTGTCTGGCAGTTCAGTCATCTGTCCAAAGGGTGCCAGCCTGCCCAATGTTGGCCAGAGCTGGTGGCCCAGTCTGCCGCCAGCCGGGCAGCCAGGTTTCAGGCTGCTAAAGGTAAGAGCAAGAGCCCTATTTCTGAGTGGAGTTGCACTTTCAAGGGTTATCTGTTCTGAGCATTGATGCTGAATTCCTGCTGCTGCCAACGACCAGCAGTGCACACTCTGCTGCTGTTAAATTACTGATATATTAATCGCTAGCTATTCTGGATGCTGCAGTGGAATTTTTCATGCATCTCTAGTGCCTTTTGTTGCTGCCTGCCTGAGATACTGTGGGCGGCTCCTACGCGTAATGCTTTGTTTTAGTTGCCTGGCTACTGTAAAATGTTGTCTTAGCTTTTGCTAAGGTGCCACAGATGCTTTCTTGATGATTGTCCAAACAAGGAAATATGTAACGGATGCTGGTGAACACTGCACTTGCCTAGCTCTGTTGCTTCTGCTAGAGATGCTACGATATGCTTACTTTGCTTGGCCTACTACACAATATCTATAAAACAACATAGAAAGTGGAAAGAAACCTTTTAATTGCAAAGTGGAGCCATTGTCAATACCAAAGGTAATGTTATTTGTATCTCTATATGCAAAGGAAGTGTTGTTGGAAGGAGATGGTGGCTGACTGCTTCACTCCATTGCAATGCATTCTGTTCTGATAACTGTTACAGAGAAAACTAATCTTTCCTGTTGACTATATTGCGATGTTTTTCACTTCCTTTATTGTGAAAGTCTCCTGCAGAGTGGGATTCAAATACTGAAGCTTAATTAGGGGTGTTGACTTCAAACTTCTTCCCTGCCAAAAGCTGAAAGTAACCAATATTTCTTCTACTCTCTGTGTTTTCTGCTTGTGCCTTCATAACTTTATCTCTTTACATCACCAGCACTTGTAACTTAATTGTTTTCTTGTACTCACAGTTTGAAGCCTCTTCTAACATCACTGGATAAGCTATGTTTCCTTCCAGTCATTCAAAAATATTCTGTCAGCAAGTAATAATAAAAAAAACTTTTTAACAGCTGTTTTACTTCCTTCTTTAATGTTATTGCAAGCCTTTTCTTAATTATTCTTGCCTTTTGGCAGTTGCGGTGCATTAATATTTACAAGATGAGATGTAGTTTTCTGTTTATATTAGCAGTCCTCTGTCTGTGAGATCTGGACCAACCAGAATGCAGGATATCCTTTCTCATCGATCCATCAGGTTCATAATGTAAGATACAGTGATAAATGGCTATGTTGTCACTCTATGGATGTACAGTCTGTCGCCGTGCTGTTCTCTTCGGGTGTCATGTTGTTGGAATTACAAAAAAAGTTTGTAACCTGTCTGCCCTCCTTTGGGACTCTGTGTGCGCGCATCGTGTATCGTGCCGTGTGGTCAGCGTATGTTGGCTGTATGATGCGCATACAGAACGTGGAGGTGCCAGCAGCAGTCTTGCTGGGTGGGAGCTTTGATTTCTGTTTCTGGTGTTGTTGTTTGCTCACTTCTTCAAAGCGTGAAACAGTGTAAACAGAGCAGTTTGCACAGTTTCAGCCCCACAGTGTGTTGTGCTGCCCTTTCTGTCTTAATCTATAGGCTTTGCCCAGCTGAGGAACGTGCTGTGTTTGCAAAGGCAGTAAGGCAATTTTGGAAATCAGGGGTAGCATAGGCAGTGCTCTGAATTTTTGTAACTTCTGTGACAAAGCCTCACGTGCTGTGCAAGTGAAAGCAGAGTTGGTTATATTTGTACTGCAGTGTGGTGAGCACAAGAGTCAGGAGTTCAAACTTGGCCAAGCACAGCTGTTCTGGAGATCATAGAATCATAGAATGGCTTAGGTTGGAGGGGACCTTAAATATCATCAAGTTCCAACCCTCCGCTGTGGGCAGGGCTGCCCCTCACCAGCTCAGGCTGCCCTGGGCCTCATCCAACCTGGCCTTGGGTGCCTCCAGGGATGGGACACCCACAGCTCACTGGGCAGCCTGTGCCGGTGCCTCACCACCCTCCAAGTAAAGAATTTCTTCCTAACATCTAACCTAAATGTCCCATCTTTTAGTTTAAAGTGATTCCCCCTTTTCCTGTCACTATTAGACTGAGTAAAAAGTTGGTCCCCTTCCTGCTTGTAAGCTCCCTCCATGTCCTGGAGGGCCACAGTGAGGTCTTCCTGGAGGAGGGAGGACCTGTATATGTTTCTGTTGTGTAACTACCTTCTCTCAGTATTTCTGGCAGGGAGGAGCCATTTTGGCTACTGAGCTTTAGTCTTTTAAAACGTAAGTACATCATGAGCCCATTTCCATAATTTCAAAAAATAAAGATAAAAGCAACTAAGAGAATAATAAGGAAATAATTAGGATTTGGCTCGTCTGCAGAACATTTAAAATTCTTACAGTGCAAAAATTATTAATTTTTCAGCAAAAAGCAGTGTATCTGTGTGCTCCAATTTACTGTTGTCATGGTAACTGATGCATGTTCCCATAACTAGTCATGAGGCCTCAACAGGTGAAGAGTTACAAGATGTAGGCCTAGATAAAAACGAATATGTTTGTGCCACTAAAAACTACTTTCGAAAGCAGGGATGTTTTTTAACTCATCATTTTAATATAAAGATGAGGCAGAAGTTAGATTTTATAGAAGTCATAGTGAGGTTTGTCTACCTCTGATGCAGGTGCCTTTAATGCATGTCAAATATGGTTCTCAGGGAATCAGATGAACTAGAATAACCTGTACCACAATTGTAAAAGTGACCTAATATTAGTAATCTGCTTCTGCAGTTCATTTGACATCAAGTGTCTGACCCTTCCTAGAGCCCTGAAGTGCGCATTCACCCATTTTCTGGGTTACAAAGCACTGCAAGGGCATGAGAGATTGGTCTTCAAGTCTGTAACCCTTGTGGTTAAAACTTGTCACTGTAAAAGCATTGGAATTCATCCATTCTGGCACCTTGTTTGAAAGCTTTGAGGTGTAAATTCTTTATCTGCAAAACATGGAACAAAACATCTTTTTTCTCAAGGTGATTGAGGCCAGCGAGAGGAAAGACACTGGCTACAGATGTGGGGAGGCAGGTACACCAGAGCACAGGCAGCACAGTGAAAACCATGTGAGGAATTGCACAGCTGTCTGATGAGCTGTGAAGTGAGATGAGGAATAAATTATCTCCTGCCCTTCAATTTCTTCAGATAGATTTTAAAAAATCTCCATACCTATATTGTCTCATAAAAAATGCATAACCTTAAACGTTTGATTATTTCTCATAATTGCAAATTAAATATTCAAACAAGACAACTCATATCCTATAAGTATTTTTAAAAACTAAATTAAATATCATAGTTGTTCCTGCAAAGCCATTTACAAATGTTTCCACAGTGCTTGAAAATGTTTGTGTGCTTATTAAAGGCCTGAATCTCAGTGCATCAATCATGAGCTGTCCGACACCAGCTCCTCAGATTTACAGCTAGTTGTAATTCGTATTTTTCTGCCCCCAGACTTTGTCTCAGCTCTTCTCTGGGTCAGAGATGTTCTTGCACCTTTGTATTTTAACTGGACTTAATTGCCATCATGACATAATCATAATAATCTAAATCTCAGAGTTTTAGTATCTGACTGCTGTGAGTCAGCTAAAGAACTTTTTTCCAGTAGAGATTTTGATGTTTAAGCCCAGATGAGATTTCTGAAAAGTATTTCAGCTGCCTTAATGCTGTTTAAATGTTTTTTTCCCCCTTCATTTTTTTATTAATATTTTATTTTTTAAAGGAAATCAGATGGGGAATATCTAATAGGAATTACACTTCTAAACATATTCGGCTTTGAAGAGCCTTCTGTTGTAACTCAAACTAAGATCTGAATACAAGCAACAATACAGTTTAAAAACTTAAGAACTTTGAAAACAAGAACTTTGAAAACAAATAAAGGGAAATGAGAGCAGAATCTGCTTCAATTGAATATAAAAACACATTTTATGTAGTTACAAAAGAAGTTTTTCTAACTCTGTATGACTCTTCATGCTGCTACATCTCCTTCATCCATCTTAATAACCTATACCTATGGTATTGATGTAGCTGTCCCTCTGCAAACCTTACAGGAGCACGTGAAAGGTCTTCAGCTGCGGATGTCTGTCAGGAACAGCAGAAATTCCCTCTCTTTGCCTTCCCTTAATCTCAGTGATACTGTGGATTTAGATCATCCTAGAGACGCGTATGGCAACTGTACCAATTCTGTTTTGTCTAGTTTAAAAGGAGGAAATACTTGGGTGACTGTATGTATTTATAGAGTAGTTAATGGATACAAATGTACAGTCTCCTCACAAGCCCTCTCCAAGTGTGTCACACACTAGTGTTATCAGCCTGATTGAAGATTATTTCTTGTCTTGTTTCCTCATGATTATTGCTGCCTAGCTCCTGTATTAAATTGAACTAATATGAGAGGTAGTCAGTTCCTCTTGTCACCACACTTCATCTATAGATAGAAAGAATGCAGTTCTCCATGCATTCACTCCCTTCTGTGTGAAAGATATTAAAACTATAAAGTGATGTATTCATTTTACTCCTTATGTACCCTTCTTAATTTGCCAGGAGCGTCCATTTTCTGTACATGAGGACAGGCACAAGCAGTCCAGCACAATAAAAGGATTTGGAGCACTACCCCACGTCCCTTATTCTGTAGAAATCCTGCTCCTCCCTGACTGCCATCTCTGGGCTTCCTCAGTGGAACGACAGATGGTCAAAAGATGTACCTTTAATAGTTTCTCTGTCTTGAGTTCGCTCCTGCTCCATTGTGATAACCTTTTGCTAATTGGTTAGAATGTATCTCCTGAGATCTGCTTCTTTACACAAAACATGCAGGAATATGTCCTTATTGGGAAAAAAAAAAAAAAAAAAAAAAAAGACTGTTTCAAGTGTTTCCTTAGTTAAGTCTTGAACACTTCATAACAAACAGTTCAGCATGCTGTGGGAAGTTGTGATGGGTGTAGTCCACCTTATCTTGTAGAGAAGTGCAATCTACTTAGAATGGTGCAGGCCTTTACCCCTTGTAATATGTTTGAAACTGTGTTTTATAAGGAGAACTGCTTCCTAAAGAAATGAAATTCTCAATTCAGATTAAATATGACAAAGGGTTTTATAATTTAGTGGTCAGAAGGATTCATTTCTATGGATACAGAATGCCAAAACTGGAGCAATTACTACTGCTTCCCTTTTGAGGTTCAAGTAATAGCCCATAGCAAATAGACAACTTAACTAGGGAAAAAAGAAATTGTAATACTGTATAATTTGTGGATGTACTAATAGTGTCAACATCAAGTAAGTTCAGCTTGTTTTATGATGTTCACTTGCTTGAAGTTACCATATTGGCAGGGTAATGTTGATGTTTCCAGATTTATCTCTTGCTTTTCATTGCAGAGTTGTGCAAATGTGTGTCATTTCATTATTTTGTGACACATGAAAATGATGTATTTGTTTTGTTTACTCTGTCCTGATCTAATTAGTAGGATGTGATGGTTTGCCAGACTTTTGAACGTCTTCAATAAGATTTTTTTCACGTGTTTTGATGCTTGAACAATTTCTTGATATAAAAGTCTTAACTTCTAGCCATAGTCTGTGTGAAATGATGATATCAGTTTCAACACACATTTTAACAATATTGCATGCACAGAAAACATACAGACATATGTGCAGGTAAAGAAAGAGGTAGGATAATCCAACCTGAACTAATCATCTTGAAGAAGGTAAAATAGAGAAAGAAGAAGAAAGGGAGGAAGAAGGATCAGGTGCACAAAATATAGAGAGAGGAGAGGGGACAATTCTGAGACAGACCAGACCGGGCAAAGTGGGGAGGTGTGGGGCTGGTGGCAGAGGTAGGAGGTGTTGGGAAGAGGAGGAAGCTGACATCTATGGGGTCGTAGATGGAAGTAGCCTCAAAGGATTCAGAGAGCCCAAATGACAGTCCAGGTCCAGTAAAGCCATGTCTGAAATATGCAGTGGCAGGTGAGGCCCAGACCAGCACTACTGTGCTGTAGGAATTCCTGTCCAGCTGCCTGGGTTGGCTCATTTTGGAAGGAAGAGCGATCTACAAAAGGTTTTGGCAACAAACTACAGTCCAACCCAACTCCAGGAAGGCAATCATGTATCTCATTGAGAGTGATGCGTGTGAAAGGGCAGTGTTAGTAACTCTACAATGAGACATCAAGAGAAGGTGATCAAAGTAAATATTCATAAAGAGATTAAAGAGTGACTCGTGTCTGAGGAGTATATACTACATCTGCAAATGAAGGGAAAGTCTGTTATTTAGCCATTTAGGAAAGTTAGTTAACAGTTATATATGCTGGATAATGGAAGAATTTTTCTTGTAAAACACAGAGCAGAATTTATGAATGGCACTTTTGTGCACCTGATTATTTTTTTCGAGTGCTCTCATCCTCATGCATATATTGTAAACAGTTATTTTTAAGGACAATTTTATTCTAAATGTAAATAGATTTAATTATCATTAAACACCCCAGTGAGTGAATTTGAACTATAAATTAAATTATGAAAAATGCTGTAACTAAAATAAGTGAGCTCAACTTCTACATGGCTCTATATGGATAAAATACTTCAGTGTTAATTGATCACAACAACGGAGAGCTACTTTATAGTGAATTTAACTGCAACTTTTTTATATCTTGAACAACTAATTTTCAGACAGGAGACTGGGGAGAGCCTTCAATTACCTTACGACCTCCAAATGAAGCCACAGCATCAACACCTGTACAATATTGGCAACATCATCCAGAGAAGCTCATCTTCCAGTCATGTGATTATAAAGCATTTGTAAGTATAAATTTAGTGGTTTGATTTGGAGTAAATCTTAGATTTTGATAACTTTTTTTTTCATTTACAGTATTTTATCAGTCACTTTTAATGAGACAAAATACTTCCTCTGAAATACTGTAATTGTAATAAATAAGAAACAAGCATGCAGAGTACATTTCGCTATGAATTTGGTGTTATATATGGCAGCCCACATAGCAATAGTGATAGAGAAATGACACTATCAATAAGTGTCTAAGTGTTGTAGAAGTGACAGTGAGAGCAAACACCCCTACTCTTCCTTCACAAATGCCTGCCTAGTGTTTATATGACAAATAGTAAAACACCATAACATTGGGGTCCTTATATCTACCTTAATGTTCAGTGTACGTTGTTTAAAATAAGTACTACCTTGCCTGAATTTTATACACTTATTTTTGGGAATCGGAGCTGGAGAAGATGGAGGTCATGGTCCTTGAAGCAGCGATTTCCATCCATGGGATGAGTGCACATTCAAACATCACATAAATTGATGATGGCTTGAAGTAGCAATAGCAGTCAATTCCTTAAGGGCAGGGAGTATTTATTTTTATGTCACAGTAGCTGTAACTCATTCCCACTTCCCATCTCTGGAGAAAGAGATCTTCTCTTCACAGTTAAAGATGATGAGTGTTCTCTGGCTGTTACACATGCTTGTGGAAGAGGGAAAGGTCTTCTGAAGTACAAAAAGATGTATCAGGTTTTTATTTTTATTTCTGTTTTTTAAATGAAAAATGTGTTTCCAAAACCTTGAGTTTGCAGTGTTAATGGGATGGGACTCGTACTTCTGCAAATCTCAAGACGTTCCTCAGCCAACCTATTTAGACTGTTATGTTTCTCCTTTTGGCTTTGCTGGAAAGCACCAGTAAAGTTGCTGAAGGGGGTCTTCCATTCACTTGTGATCTACAACACTGCATTCTCTTGAGAGGTGGGCATCTACTGAAGTAAGCAGAAATTTCAAAAAGGAGAAGGGCTCAGTACTTTTAGTGCTTTTAGTGTAATAGGAGCTAACCATTTGTCCTGGATGTGGGTTTTAGATCCTCTTCACTTGAAGGGACTTGGATCTACAGTTCTTTTTAGAATAATGTTCTCTTTGTGAAATAGTAGGGCACTTCTGGGGACAGCTGGAGCTACTTAAACTGTTTTAAAGCATATCCAGACATATAGAAATTAAGGACTAGGTAAGCACGAGTGACACGCAGCCTGGATCCCTCTGAGGAGGGGCAGAAGGGTGCTGCATACTAACTAAAGCACATTTGTATCTTCCATTTGGCCTTCATGGGGTAGAAATTGCCGTAAATGCAGTAACTGTCCATGGTCAGTAACTGGAACCTCTCACCTTCCCCAGCAAGTTATGTTCTTAGGCTTGCTCTCTTCCTGTGCAGCATGTCAAATTGAAAAGGAAGCTTAGTGACTTCTATTTTTTTTTAAATAATTTTCATAGTTATTGAATAAGTTCACCTGAAGAGTACCTCTTATCTCATTACTTGATCCAATAAATTCATGATTGGATGTAATCTTTGCACTAGGTTGAAAGGCATATGAGTCATCGAAGAAAGGAAGTTGAGATGAGCAGGAAAGAAGTACTATCACAATATCCAACATAACAGTGATGAAGGAGACATCTTTCTTTCCTAAGGACCATGCGTCAATACACCGTCTTAGCTCCCAGTGTCCAGCTGTAATGACCTGAGCCTTATAGAGTAAAACCCTGCACTGAAAGTTAGTAACAGTGGCAGCTTTCATTGTATGTGATATCACTCAGTTGAGCTGACAACCTCTACATTGCTCCCACATGCTCTGTGTCTTTGAGAAGGAACAATCGGAAAGGAAAGCAAAATTCTGTCACAGAATTTCAGATTCTTCTGACAACTAAATTGTAAAGTACCTTTGTGATTTGTTTGTCTGTTCTTCAGTCCACTCTGGGAAGCACTTTTGATTGCCTGCAGCTGAAGATTTTTACCACTGTGCAGATGGGACCAGATCTGCTCAGCTCTTCTCTTCCTTCCTCTTGTTACGCCATGAGCTCAGAAGCACTGGTTTTGTTTTTTTTCCCTGATGCCTGCCCAGCCAGTAGCTTTCAAGTTTTTTAAGCAATCCCAAATTGTTTTGCCATAGCCTATTAAAAAATAAATTTAAAAAGTTGAATTGAACTGAATTCTTCCCAGAAAAGGTCAGAGGATTCCAAAGGTCAGACAGCAAAGGGTCCAGAGAAAGATACATTTCAACTTAATAGGCTTTTGTGTAAATTTCTAATTTCTGAACGTGTTTTAAATCGGTTGCTCGTCTGTGATATCAAGCCATCCCATCAAATTAATGCCCAAAGCCCTGTTCATGTCACCGTCAAGGCCCCAGCTGGACTCACAGCTGCTAGGCTTACAAACCTTTCACATCTGTAGTCCTTTAGGAATGTCCTTTATTTGTTCCTTTCTGCCTGTCCTTATGTAGTAGCAGGGTTGTTGCTCACTCTTATGGTTATAAAGCTCTGTAAAATGGTGTTCGCTAATCACCATCTTGGCTACTCTTGACATTGAAATATTAACAGATTTTATTGTGGGTCTGAGATTGCTGCAGTATACAGTGTTAACTAAAAATAAAAAATAAATAGGTACATCCACAGCTAGATCAGGTTGCTCAAGGCCTGATCCACCCTCACCTTGAGAGTCTCCAGGGACAAAACATCCACCACATCTCTGGGAACCTGTTCCAGTGCCTCACCACCCTCACTGCAAAAGACCTTTTCCTTATATCCAGTCTAAATCTACCCTCTCCCCTGTTCTGTCTCCACAGACCCTGCTCAAGAGTCTGTCCCCTTCTTTCCCGTAGCTCTCCTTTAGATACCAAAAGGCCACTGTCAGGTGTCCCAGAGCCTTTTCTTCTCCAGGCTGAACAGCCCCAGCTCTCTCAGCTTGTCTTCATACTGGAGATGTTCCATCCTTTAGGGCATTTTTTTTGCCCTCCTCTGGACATGCTCCAACAGGACTGTCTCTCCTGTACTGACGACTCCACACCTGGATGCAGTTTGCCTGGTGAGGCCTCTCTAGAAGAGTAGAGGGGCAGGGTGACCTCACTTGACCTGCTGGCTGTGCTTCTTTTGGTGCGGCCCAGGATACGGTTGGCTTTCTGGGCTGCAAGGGCACATTGCTGGCTCACGTCCAGCCTGCCATCCACCAGTAACCTGAAGGTCTTTTTCAGCAGGGCTGCGCTCAATCCTTTCATCCTGTGGCTTGTATTGGTAGTGGGTATTGCCTCGACCCAGGTGCAAGACCTTGCATTTGGATTTATTGAACTTCAAGAGGTTCACCCAGGCTCACTGGTCAAGCCTGTCCAACTTCCTCTGTATGGCATCCCATCCTATGGTATGTTGACTGCACCCCACAGCTTGCTGAGGGTACACTGTCAATGCTGTGATGAAGATATTAAAGTGTATCGGTCCCAGCACTGACCCCTGTGGGACAGCACTCATCACTGATCTCCATCCAGACACTGAATCATTGACCACTACTCTCTGGACTAGATTGTGCAGCCAGTTCTTCGTCTATTGAACAGTCTACTCATCAAATCCATATCTTTATGATTTGGAGAGAAAGATGTTGTGGGGTACCATGTCAAAGGCCTTACTGAAGTCAAGATAGATGACATCAGTGGCTCTTTCCTTGTTTATTGATGCAGTTACACCATCATAAAAGGCCAGTAGGTTGATCATGCAGGATTTGCCCATGCTAATTTTCCCATATCACTTTGCTGTCTTCCGTGTGCCTTAGCTTAGCTTCCGGGAAGATCTGCTCCATGATTTTCTCAACACAGAGGTGGGACTTAACAGGTTGGTAGTCTCTGGGGTCATCCTTTTTACCCTTGTTAAAAATGAGTGTGATGTTGCATTTTTTTCCAGTCACTACAGCGCACTGCCATGACTTTTCAAATATTGACTGTGGCTTGTTAACTACATCAGTTAATTCCATCAGGACTTTGGGATGCATCTCATTGGGACCCATTGGCTTGTGAATGTTCATGTTCCTCAGGTGGTCATGAACCTGATCTTCACTTACAGTGGGAGGGGTGTTGCTTCCCCTGTCCCCTCTTAGCAAAGCTAACATGATGGTTGTGTGACAAGCAGTTATCAGAGAAGACCAAGGCAAAAAAAAATTAAGTACCTCAGCCTTCTCCTTGTCTATTGTTACCAGCTCGCCTGTGTCATTCACTAGAGAGAGTACATCCTCCTGGACTTTCCTTTCCAGGTACTTGTAGAAGCCTTTCTTGTTCTTCTTGGTATGCCTCTCCAAGTTTAGTTCAAGCTGGGCCTTGGCTATTCCTGACCCCCATCCTTACACAGCCTAACAGCTTCCTTAAACTATTCCCATGGTATCTGTCCCTGTTTCCACTTCCTGTGCATTTTCTTATTGCTCTTCAGTTTGACCAGCAGATCCCAGTTCATCTTTGCTGGTCTCTTGCCTTCCTTTCCTGACTTGCTGTCCTCCTCCTCTTTCATTAATTAAGACAAATCTACATGTGAAATATAGAAACACAGAATCATCCCTTGTTCACAGAGCTATACGAGCACATACACATCAATGAATGTGCACACCTGTAATGTATATAGGAGAAAACACCCTTGTGAAACCCTTTTAGCAGTAACAAGACTACTCTCCACCAGCTGGCAAGGAGGATATAGCCAGCTCCATGCCCAGCGGAGCAATGCAGTTCACTCTTAGTGGAGAGAGGTACTGGGTTCCTAGAGCAACAACTCCAGTGGAGCACAGCCTGCTGCTAGGGTGTGGAAGCTGCCCAAACGAGCACATCACACTGATCATCTCAGATCTATTTTCTGTTTACTGACACCAAGCTCTGTTTGCCCATAAAGAAGTTACATCAGTACAAAGTGGTTAGCATCTCTGCTGCCCTTCACATCCATGATTGTACACAGAGCGATACGAGTTTGGCAGATGGCAGCAAAAAGAAAGCAGGTTCTCCATTTTGTAATCAAATGGCATTTTTTGGATGGAGCCTGTAGTGTCTGATTGTTGCTTGAGTCGTGGAGGTGATAAGCTAGAATATTTCAGGTGCTGTTACCAAGGGCTCTGGTTGATTTAGCACTACTGATGCTGTGCATTCCTGTTTCATAGGTTGATTAGCACCATTTTAAGTGATCTGTCAGAGAACTGCAGGGTAAAGCCACACTACATTGAACTGTCTGATACCACTGTGGTTTTTGAGACATTTTTAATGCGTTTCTGCTTATGTTTGTCTGTTCTGAAATTTTAGCTGTGTAAAGTTTAATGGATTTTTATTTTAGTATTTAGGTTCTATGCTGGTAAAAGAGTTAAGAGGCACAGAATCAACACAGGATGCATGTGCAAAGATGAGGGTAAGTTATTGAATCTACTTCCTTCTTTAATCCATATAGTATTAAGTCATGTTGGCTACTGATAACTTGTATGGTACCTTTTTAGGTCTCACGGTATTCTTTTATGCATTTGTTTTCCTCTGCCACTGGCATTTAGTAGGAAGCCTGTTGGAGTAATAGCAAAATTTGAAGGTAGATTTTATTTTGCATGTGATCTAAGAAAAGCAAATGCATACATTAAGTCCTGTATTTTGTCTTGAATCTTTGAGACTGTTTCAGAGTACTTGTCACACGTTTTAAGCATGCCTAATAAACAGAACTGATTTGTAGATCATATATGATAATAGAGATTGAATTTACTACATCAAATATGTGCTAGTAAGTATATTAACATTTCCAAAGTCATTGTTTTTTGGATTATATGACGTGATGTCTACATCATGCAGATGCCTGTACCCACATTACTATTCTCATGTATTATGAATTGCTGTTGTTTTGGCTGAAGTATGAAAAGGGTACCAACAAAGTTTGATTTATTAGTGGAAAAGTAGTTTGGCTTCAGTCTTGTAAGAATATGTTATACTGTGGCTCTTTGGCCTGATTTTGGTTTCTAGGAAATTACTACGAGGCTCAGTCGCTCTCCAACAAACATACTGCTGCCAGTAACTGAAAACAGCACCAGACCAACTGC
The DNA here is from genome assembly GCA_002909625.1 of Bambusicola thoracicus. Classification (NCBI taxonomy): domain Eukaryota; kingdom Metazoa; phylum Chordata; class Aves; order Galliformes; family Phasianidae; genus Bambusicola; species Bambusicola thoracicus. The sequence goes on from PPHD01001421.1 coordinate 40,510, forward strand.
ATTCTCAATTGTATTTGGAGTAAAAATGCTCACTGTTATAGAGATGGCAAGCATATCGTGGTCTGGCATAATTAATTGTTTGCTGGTCTGTCGATGATGTAAAATTATGTAGTTGAATGAGTAAAATCCTTTATTATATGGATTATAAGCCTTTGAAGCAAGATGCCTCTGAGCACTAGATATAGCACTTGGATTAATTATAAAGCTAGAAGACATGTAATATTTATGCAGTCAGACAGCCATTTTCTATTGGTTACATATCTACAGTGCTCAGACTACTGTACAAGCCGTGTAACCTAAAGGCTGACAGTAATTCATATTTACTAGATTGCCTGAAGATCTGTTGTTTCTTGGCTAATTATGTGCTAATCATTCTTTACCTGGTCTTAAACCTATTAAAACAATAACTTGACACAGTGGAGATCTGTAGTCACATACACTTGTTCTGGGAGACTAACTGAAACAGCAAGTATATCATCTTCCTACTCTGTTTTCAGACTGTCTAACATAGCGCTTCAGTTTTTTAGGATGCAGATCTTAGGGCAGAATTTGACACCATAGCAGCATATGACGTCTTCAGTAAGTTATGTGACTGAACTAGGAAGCTAAACATCAAAAAAGTCACTCTAAATAATTTATAGCATTTTTAGGATTTTTTTTAAATATGCTAAGAGCTTGGCAAATTTAAATTATGTACCTGAAAAACTGTTTGAAAACTAGTTTAATTTAAAGGTGGGGTTTTTTTTGGTTTTTCTTTCCCCATAAAAATGATGGAGTTAAACTAACAGTTTATAGAGCAATACAGGGCACTTACATAAGCATCATCACTGTATTACTTATGTATATTTTTTATATTCTTTTTTGAAACCATTATGCTGAGAGAATATTTTCCAGTTTGAGTAATTTTTATTTTTTTTATTGCAATGAGATTTGAATGAAACAATTCTAAATCAGGATTTCATCTATCCTTTCTATGTAGTCCTTTTTATCATGTTCCTATTCAAATCAGGAGCAAAAAACATTGACTTAATGAGAACAGATTATTATCTTAGGAAAAGTATACCCATGATGAAAACATCTGTTCTTTCCAAAACTTTCTCCCTGTGGATATATTCTGTATGTTGTTGTCTCTGAATTGGGAGTGCAGGTTGTCCTGAGCCATTCTGAACTTTAATGTAATGTTCATTATTAAGTACTGCTGAGATGTCATTGAAAATGTGTCTTCTTTCACAGTTACGTTTTACTTTAAATGTACTGAAAGGGATATTTCATGTACTAAAAAGAACTGAAAAGCTAGATACATTATGTTACTGCATCTCAGGCACCTAATTCTGTCCACTTGTCTGGTCTCTTCTGTATAACCTTATTCATCAGTCAGGTTATATGCAAGGTTGTATTAATGTGATTGAGCACATTTTCAATTTTTGTATTTGTTTCAAAACTATAGCATGCTGAACTTTTTGCTGAAATCTGAAACAAGTTGGGGGAGGACTACATTACCTGAACCTTGAATCTTGTTGGGGTCCTTCCCAAGAACTTTTTAATCTTTCTGGAGTCTGCTCAATAATGATTTTTAATGAGAATATATAAAACTTGTATTGGCCATACACCCATCCGTTGTGCTTCCCATCATTGTGCTTCAGCAGGGCAGGTGATGGATTTGTTGGTGAAAAATCATGCAGATGTATTAGACAGAGTTCAACAAGAGAGCAGGGTTATATGTGCTTTTTGTTCCCACCCAAATGGCAGACCCTTGCAGCCATCCAGAATTACGGATATTTGGCAAGAACTGTGCCTATTAGAGGGATTATACTTTACTGATCCAATAACATATTTGTGCTCCAAGAATGGATTTGTATTTTATGGTTTCCTATTTGTTTCCAGCTATTTTCTTTCACAGACTCCCTTTGCAGTCGACAGTACTGTCTCCTTATCTCCCTTTCTCACCTGCTGTAAATTGACCTTTGCTACTTGGAGATTAAATCTCACTGTCCTGACCAGGACAGACATATTAATGTTATTTCAGAGATGCCTTCAAGAAATTAGGGGCTTTCATCTTTCTCAACATGGAACGGAAAATATTACAAGCTGTGTTTGCAGTCCAATTACCGCCTTCACTTCAAATCTCCATAGGAACAGGAAGAGAGAATAAAATGTGTTTACATCAAAACAAAGAAAAGAAATAAACTTTAATGGCAGCTGGGAAGAGACTTGCTTTCTACAGTAGGCTCCATCAGGCATTTATGCATCTGAATTTGACAACACCAAGTTAGGAGGGAGTGTTGATCTGAATGAGGGGAGAAAGGCACTACAGAGGGACCTGGATAGACTGGATCGATGGGCCAAGGCAAACTGTATGAGTTTCAATAGGGCCAAGTGTCGGGTCCTGCATTTTGGTCACAACAACCCCAGGCAACCCTACAGGCTTGTGGAGATGTGGCTGGAAAGCCGCCTGATGGAAAGGGACCTTGGTATACTAGTTGACAGTTGGCTGAATATGAGTCAGCAGTGTGCCCAGGTGGCCAAGAAGGCCAATGGCATCCTGGCTTGTATCAGGAATGGTGTGGTGAGCAGGACGAGGGAAGTCATCCTGGCCCTTTACTCAACATTGGTGAGGTCTCACCTTGAGTACTGTGTTCAGTTTTGGGCATCTCAGTACAGAAAGGACATCTGTCTTGGGACCGGTGCTCTTTAACATCTTCATCAGTGACATCAATGATGGAATCGAGTGCACCCTCAGCAAATTTGCTGACGACACCAAGCTGAGTGGTGTGGTTGACACAGAGGAAGGAAAGGATGCCATTCAGAGGGACCTTGACAGACTTGAAAGGTGGGCCCGGGTGAACCTAATGAGGTTCAACACGGCAAAGTGCAGGGTTTTGCACTTGGGCCGGAGGAACCCCAGGCATCTGTACAGACTGGAAGGAGCAGTCCTTGAGAGCAGCTCTGCAGAGAAGGACCTGCGGGTACTTGTGGATGAAAAACTTAACATGAGCCA